>VUJU01000096.1:0-184814 GCA_009835225.1 Aphis craccivora | reverse complement strand
CATTAAACGCCGTTCGTATTATTATAATATACACGAATTATTTGAACGTAATATTTTTATGTACATTTCTGATGTCGCACAAACAAACAATTTTGTTGATTATTGAATCGTGCAGTGGCTATCCATCGAATGTAATAAAATGTGTATGTGAATAAAATTGAAAACGGTTTAAACTGTTTAAAGTAAAAATTTGAAGTAATTTAATACGACTACATAATAATATAAAATTATAAGATAAATGTATATTTTTGTAAATAACGTTGTACCTATGTCCTATATAGCATATAAATATTAAATATATAATATAACCGTGTATATAATGTTATACATAAATGTGTGAAAAAAAATGAAGATTCAGCGTGTAATTTTGGCCATGTTCCCTAAGTATTTACGTAATATGTATTAAGTTAATGACAAATGGCAACGTTTTTGGCCTTGAAACATTATTGTCATCGGTAACCGGTATGGTTTTTAGCGCATCCACTAAGTCATATCGTATTGTGGCACCTATATCAAGGAAAACAAAATATCATCGGGCATGTTTCATTAATGTCAAATATTTGTGTATATATATATATGTAATAATAGAATATACATATAAACGCTCAAATAATAGTATCTAACTATTTAATATTTTTTTCGGATTGTAAATGAAATTCTGTAAAATGACACGTCACACGACCCATCCTAACATATTTACTTTGTACAATTTGCTTGTGTCAGCAATTTTTTTGTATTTTAAATATGAATATTATATAAGATATATAAGTACCATTTTTACCATTCTCATAACCCCGAAAACCACATACATTATACAAACAGTAAAATAATATAATATAATGTTTATCGATTACACTCCGTTTCTTCGGTCCATGATTTCAGATTTGTATCAACTCATCCATATAATGTAATCTGCTTGGCTGAACCTCAGATGATGTATATAAATGACGTTGCAAACCCACACGCGTTCAAATAATACTTGTAAAAAATAAAAAATAAATAAAAACTAATTTATCGGTCGTTTGTCGAACTGTACATGATGATATAATATAATAACCATCCGTATCGATGGATCAGATTTGTAGATAGCTATAGTCTAATACGCACCCCCAAATGACCCATAGTTTGTCAATATAAATATCACATCAGACATAAATGCAAGGAGCCAAGGAAATTTAGCATCCCCCCTCTTAAAAATATGATGCATTTATTCATATAACAAATAATTCATAGGTAAATACGTTTATACGTCTAAAAATTCATAAATTCAACTTATAAATACAATATATTTAAAATTGTATTTATAATATTATCATTTACTATGTACTAAAATTTTGTATTTTTTCTCAAAAAATGTAGCCCCTATTTTAGGTTTTTAGATCTACACCTGTAAGGCTGTTACATGTTATAACTATTTGTAATTTGTATAACACGAAATCGTTTCACGATAATAGGATAATATTACAATAATATTTGTGAAATATTTGTGCTGTGTGATTATAGTGAGTACGATTTAATATTAGGTATAATGTTTGTTTTTAAGTTGTAGTTTACGTTTATAGTTTATTTGTTAATAAAATATTACTATGGAGACACATATTTTCATCATTTTACAATATTTGCGATGTATATTATAATAAAATACCTGTTTATTAAAACTTTCCGGGTCATAGTTTCGGAAAAACTTGTAGTAACACGTTTTTTTTTCCGATATACGCGAGGTCTAATACGAATCTTAGGTTTTATATTATTCGTGTATATAAATAATTAAGAACATAGTATTAGAACAATTTGGAAAGTAAGTAATAATTACTTTCTATGTAATGAATTGTATGTCATTAAGTCAATGATAAACACATGCGACGAATACAATCAAACGACTGCTAAACATATTATGGGCTATTATTCTTTTGTGGTTTATTTAGTTTGAATGTCATTTGTTAAATTGTTATCGGGATAACAAATATATAGGGCAGTCTTGTAAAATAAAACGACAAAAAATTAGTTATTAAATTAGTTTCACATTTAAAAATGATAAACTGGTTATTTAAATTGCACTAAACGGAAATTATAGTCTAGGAATCGTTTCGTGAGTTTAAACGTAATATAATGTTTTATTATGTAACGTTCAATACTACAGGTTAGATAAAAGAATATCCACATCTAATTGACATACCTAGGCTACTTAGGTAGAAAATTAAAAACCAAATGTTTGATGCATAATACTATAAATCTTCTCAACCGTTGCAGCTCAACTCTATAAGAGAATGATGCAATTTCTTGCTTGAGAAAATTCATTTATCGAGCTCTGTATTTTATTTTTGTATCCTAATGAAAAAAGTGACTTATATTTTTTCTGTGCCACGTTGCTGCGTTTATTTTGCTATTGCCCATCATTAATTTTTTTTGTTTTGAAATCAATAAAAAACATTTTTCTAATAGATTATACTTAGATTTTAAAATGTAGATATAGATTGTTGCTTAGAAAATCAAATAAATATAAAGCTATAATATGGTATATCTCAATATAATATTTCCGAATTTGTTAAAATTGCATAATTTTATTTCTATAATATTATTGGTATTAGATATTTGATATTCATAATCATACATGATGTGTTTGAAATATTAAACTTGAACTTTTTTGTTTGAATATTACTATTTATTTATTATTTATAGTTGTATATTAAATATCTCGTGCATTAAATATCAACTCAATAGAAACACAATAATAATAATATGAAATATGATAATCATTTATGTTTTCAATTATATAATATGGTTGATCGAAAATAAAGGATTGAGTATATGACAGATACGCGCTGCGATATTATGTCAACTGCAGTCCATTTAAGTGACAATTATTATTGCTTAGTGATAATCGGTCGTAACCAGAAAATCGAAACTGGTTCAAATATTATTGTATTTCGGTTATAATACGTGTAGAGTACCCATAGTATTCATTGGTTTTCGAGTTTTTAAATTGTTTCGAAACGATTCTGTTCTCGTTCACGTTTTTGTATACAAAAAAATGTAGTGTTTATTTCAAAAAAACATTGTCATCACTGCAGGACCAACAAGTGTTCCAAGATCGACCGACACCATTTGGTCACCACTAGTTAGTTATATAAGTACCTATGGCGCATATTATGCCTAATAAAATATTATAATAAATACTCGATAGGCGTTTACGACGATCGCTATGTAGCTAGGATCGGCGCTAGCCGCGGGCCCGCCACAAAGCGGAAGAGGAATAAACAATAATATAGTAATAATAATATAATGTATCGTACGACGATTCCGACAATAGGTACGCCTAACATGAAAAAAAAAACTGAACGGATATATGAAATATACATAGTAAATACAGGTATTATAGGTATAATATTATAATATGTTATATTTTATAATGCGTAAATTATTATCATTCCCGTCGGCCGCCTACTCGACACTGGCAACGAGAACGGAGACTCGCGCTATACACACGCGGCGACGGACGCGTAGAAAATCACATAATATAAAGATAAATAAATACATATAGGTACTCGTAAGTATTATATTACTATAGATGTATATTGTATATTATATTTTATATATACGTATATGCGTATATATACAATGTACATCTAAAGACGGTCCGTCCGCGCGACAAACGAGGAATAAGAGGACGAGGAGGTTATAACTAATGGACTTTGCCTGTTGTGCAGCGTACCTACATAATATTATATGTAATATATACCGGGTGTCTCGCTACAGTGTTCGACCTCGTCAGTAAATTTTTTTTTGTAATTAATAAATTTGAAATACGATTTTCGAAAGTTATCATAGTTGCAATAATCATCATAATTAAGTACCACAGTTATAGTGCGCCTATATATAGGTATACCTATATGTTTTTGACGTTTTTGTTTACCTAAACCGGTAACGAAAAACCGATGTTTAACGTTTGATTTTTATATGTTTCTCAAAAACAGAGATTACCGATTTACGGAACTGTATAGAAATACACAGTTGCTGTAAATATTCGAACATTCTTGACTTTCACTACATGGCCGGTTGCTATGTGAGTTTATAAGTATACGGTTATAGATACTAATAGACATCACTTTCTTTGGGGCAGAGAAAAGTTTATTTTGACAAAATCTGAGAAATTTCTATGCTTTATGGTATATATATTTTTACACCATATAGTGTCCAATCAGTTTTTTAAATACACAAATTCAAATATGATGGTGATAAACACCCTGTACGAGTACATACGTATGTAAACGCCGCATTTAATATTATTATTATTATTACTACTATACTTTAAACACGCTACAATGTAAGTACACGACCCTTTCGCTGTGGCAGCTATAACATTGGATATTACGCATTCTAATCGCGTAACGTTACGACGTCGTTGTCGTTGTCGTCGGCCGCACGAGAGAAGGGGAGAGGAAATCGCCATTGTTTCACCTGTGCTCTGGCGTGACGCCGTGATGAGATTCCTTAATGACTGCTGTAGCTGAGCGCGGTCGTCTGTCCGACGCTGCAGAGTCGCTCGATCGTACGTATATATTTATACCTATAGTATTATATATACCATATCATTATGTTCCTTTGTCGATCCGAAAACACTTTGTTGCACCTATACGTCGTGTATAAGTATTAAGTAGATATATACCTATATATATATACCAATGTATAATAGGTATACCTATATATTATATATTATGTTGTGTCTAGCCCTATACATACGTGCTGTACTACGCATTACATTATTATATTAATATACCTACTTATTCAGGAGTATATACGTATAAAATATACTATATGTATAAATATTACCTACTATTTCTTTGATACTTGCGGAGCTTCGTATATAGGATTCATCAGGAGTAATTCCGACGCGTAAACTGCATATAGGCACATATTACATAGGTATATATATTATTTTAGATTATACACTGTAAGCGATTTTGTTGTTAACTACCTACTCTCGTTTGCAGAAGCAGAATCTCGTTACGTGTATCATATATTATCATCATACGCGCACGTACTCGCATTACCTATAATATTTACGTGGGTTCAATTTATGTACTATACGTCAATGAATTTCTTAAAACGCCGAAATAAATATAAGCCTTGCAAAACTATAAACAATATATAGGAACTATATGATTTTTCATTTCACAAATATTGAAGAAAAAAACAGAAATTGTTCGTTTCTTTATTCTTATAAATATAATAATATAGTATTGTAATGAATTTGAATATTGAAATAAAATGTTCTATAATAGAAAATATAAAACCACAATAAATGTTAATCAGATTTGAAATTCTGCAATTACTTAGGTATTCCAAATAACTTTATGTTCCAATAACTTTTATTTTGAAAAAAAAAATAGTACTTTAAAATATTTTCAAAAATTGTTTATATAAGCACACATAAATAACATTTATGTTATATAGGTACATAATGTATAATTTATATCTTATAAGATCAAAAATATTGAAAAAACATATAAATGTGGTGACGGCTACATTGACATATTTTTTCTATACTATAAATATCTTTATTAATTAGGTATATATATACTTAAATAATATACACTTGTTAATACCTATAAACTGGTATATAAATAATAGGTTAATTAGTTTTATTTAAATCAAGCATAACAAATCAATGACAACAATTTTCGTTTATAGCGAATAGATTCAACAAGTATATAGATATTGCAGTGAACATAATATATATATATTATATTGGTATTATTATATCCATTCGTCATTCGTGATCGTGAATAGTTTGCATAAGATCTTATATACACTGAACTAAGAGCCACTAGATTTTAAGGTGCCAAAAATAAAAAAATACAATTAAATATCATATTACAACAGGTTTATTGTCTCTCGAATATCTTCGTGGATTAAACGTTTTTAAAAACGCTGCAGGGGGTCAGGATAAACAGCGACAAATCAAAATTAAGAGCGCGAGCGTTGAAGTCTCCCGCTATTCAACCACATAATAAGTTATTAATTATTACATGTATATGTTATACAGGAATATACTTTCAATAATTACGTGAATCTATAATGTACAAGTCATGATAGAAATAACTTATTTTTATCATGGTACAAATTAAGATTTCATATTCTTATTTGTCTTTTGGCTTTTACTACTTTTTAAGTGTTTTTACCGCTATTACAACTTTATGGCATTTTCTCCGTTATGAACTATACATTTCCATTTTTTCACTTTTACCCTTTTCAAATCTTTCTCCACCTGCACATCTAACTATCTTTTTCTTAGACGTCCTCAGATTTCATATTACAAATTAGAAAATATTATATGCAATGTACAACGTACATAAAGTTTTTTATTTCTACAGCGTATTTACTCGTATAATTTATTTATCGAACCACTATAAGCAAATTTTATTAAGAGTAATAATTTATGTTCATGAATCGTTTGGCGGAAGTATATAGATAATCATTGATAGCTCTACCTATGTAATTTTATATCTATTATATGTCAACAATAGAAATACGAAATAGAAAAGAGTTATATTGATTAATATTATGTTTTATTATTTTCATAAAAATTGTATTATATACGTAAAATTACATTTTATTGTTTTTGTGAATGGAAGAGATTATGAGGGTCAAAATCTGAAGATTTCTTCGGGCGTTGAATGAGGTGACTTTAATAAAAGAAGATTATATAGTTATTAATATAGAATATATAAAAAAATATTTTATAATTTTTTAGGTATAAGTAAGTTTACGAAGATATAAATTATAATATTATATAAAATAATATATACGATGTAATATGTTTATCGTTATAGAGTTATTTGTAAATCACGCATATTTTTTTGTCCTGTTGACGTGTAGGCAATTATTATAGAGATTAATGTAATTATTGGTACATTCGTTTATTAAATAAAAATATACTAACGAGCGATGACTGACTACGAAAAACAATATTTCGTGGTTTATAAGAAGCAAACTTATAATGAAAATGAGTATATCTGTATAACACTATCTAGGCGTATATATGCAGCTGCAGTGTGCTGCAGTAATACAATATTATAAAATATAATATAAATTATAATAATATTTCTACGTAGGTGGTAGGTATGGTATACATAGTGGCTAGTATAAAATATAAATGATTAGAATAATATTAACTATATAGGCATATAATATAATGACCACCAGCCGGTCTCGCCGATGATGCCCGAAAAAACCGGTCACGTGTCGAAACGGAACGATTTCCAAACAACGCCCACGGGCTTGCAGCTTGCCCCCGCGGTCAGTCGTAGCTGGTAACATCTTCACGGCGGATTATTCGCCGCCGGTGCGCGATCGGAGTTTTCGATGTTTATCAATCCGGCGAATTCGCGACCTGTCACGGTTACTCGTTACGTCATCCGTGTACATCCTGTGCCGATTGCACAAACCTCCCTCCCCCAAATACCACACTACCACTGTCGAGTATAAAATAATAATATATATTGGTACACAATGGACGTGAGCTGCACAATTATGTGTATTATACGCGTATACTATTAGTATTGTACGGAGAGTATATAATATATAATATAATATATTATTGTAGTTTTGCTTTCTAACCTCAAACGGTCATACCTATGCCAACGTATATGCGCGTATACACGCGACCGTAGTATACGTCAAAGGTTTCCGCGTCCGCTTGTGTTGGATAATGACGATGATGAGTATATCTATACAGTATATTATCTACTATAGGTATACATATTTTACGCATATCACGCACGTGGAGAATGATAATTGGTCGGGTACATAATATAATAATAGGTATAAGGTAGGTACACAGACCTGTTCGGAGATATTTTGTGTCCTGAAGATGCTGCAGAATCATGCAAGCGGACTATTTTTTATAAACATTTCATTTCTGTTGGATTTCAAATCTATACACACACTTTTTACAAAAACGTGCTGCCAACACTTGGTAGCTCTTATAATTGATATACTCTTGTCCCTTACTTAAGGAGGCATTCTTTTATCGAATGAAGTATAAAATATATAGAACTTGAAATTTATGCTCTAAATTTCGAAAAGGTTTTTTATTACTAGGTGCCTAATAGATCATCATAATTTTTTTTTAAATTTAATTGTTTTTAAAATTTATTTTGGTTTTATTTAACAGACTATACCCCAAAATTTTAGTTGTTTAACATCAGCTTTGAATGAATAAAATATTCGACACCTCCAGAATCTATGGTTTACGTAAAGAATATATTAAGAATTATACAGGTATATAATATTATATTATAATTATTTATTTTTACTTTGCGATAATATGTTAAATCTTTTATTTTTGCAATTCATAATGCTCCGTTGTAATATACCGTGTTTATAATATTTTATATAAAAATATGGTGTTATTTTGACTTATATATACATGGAAGCTCATTGAAGGGGCAAGATAGGGCACTTGCCCTCCTGGAAAAAAAATATTATGAACTTGTAGCTCAATAAATATTACCATAATATTATTATCTTTATTATCTAACATTTGAGAATTTTTTGACATTTTATGTCTTTTCTTTGGCACATCGATTCGAAAAGCGTAATTATAATTAAATTATCTGCCTTATGGCACACAAAATCGAAAAGTGTTATGTTATGTTACGGTTACCCTGGTTACCTGGTTACCCCTGGTAACGGTTTACTGCAAAGACAAAGAAGACATAAAATGTGGTACTTCATTGCAGACTCGTATGCAATATGATTTAACTACATCTATTCGCCAATCGCCCCTCGCACCTACTTTTTATTTTGACCCCCCACCCCTAAAATGTTACCTATGGGCGTCCAGTATATATTATATATCTATTTAATTTATATACCCTGTAGGAGTGTTAAAATTTTAACGGGTCGATGAGGATTTTTGATTAGATAGAACTTTAATCGTCGTTCGTCTTATTGGAGCATAAGACCCATCGATTATTTGGTAATAATTGGGAGTGGTAGTCAATGTTCATCCAGTAACTTACCGTTCCCCTCTGAACGGGCCTTATAAGTATCACATACAAGTTAATATTATATTATTATTTATTGCTATACGAGTTTACATATATAATCGGATCATTCGTATCATACCTATATAGTATCGGCATTGCAGTATTGTAAAGGACGATATTTTCTACGTCGGTCCATCGACACGGTTTCGGTCATTACTTATCCCCCCCCCTTTTATAGAATATTATTATTCAACCGATTATACCACGGAGTGCCGTAATCTCCTCGTCGATATTTCAATTTTTATTGCATTTTTTACTTTTATTATTATTAGTATTGCGTCAATGTATAGACACTTGTTTATCGTTGAGCCTGGCAAACTCATTGGTACGTCTTATATCATGCACGATATTTATTTTTCAATTGATATTTTATTAAATTGTATAATAATTTAATTTTAATATAAATAACATTTATTTTAATTTAGTTTTTTTTTTTCAAAAGTTTCGTTTTATGAATACGTCATATTATTACGAATGCTACGCATCATACTATTACTTTTACTTTAATTAGCTTAGTTTATGATATGTTTAGACTACTTATTACATAATATAGGTATACACTAGTTATAATATTAATTTTTAACCGGTTTACTTATTCATTCATTACTAAAATATTAAAATTTTGAATCGTATAGTATAATGACATAGAAGATTAAATATTTATTTATTATTACATGATTAGTTACATGTTATAAAACAGTCAGGTATAACCAAGGAAGTATACAAATGAATGTATAATATGGTAGTATATGTTATATATTGTTGCCTGTTGGTTTTTACTTGTTGGCAATATTAATGGTAAAATTATTATTGATTACCCTTGCGCGTGACTATACTGATAATTGGGTAATGGTATTATAAAGGAGTTTCAACAATTTCTGCGGTTTTAATTTAGTGTTTCAATCATTAGTTGGGGCTTTCCTATTACCGCTGTAAGTCACGTTCGGGAAAAAAATTGTTGGCTTGATAATTTGCCGAATCTAACGTAAACTATACTTATACTTTGTATACCTACGTCATGAATGTATATTGTATATTATGTGTATATGTATGTAATAGCTGATGTGTACATATGGTATGATACTGTTCATGCAAATATATATTATTATATCCAATTTTAGCATATAGCAGCACAAAAGCAAAATCGAAAAAAAATTTTTTTATTTTATGATTGACCAATTTGCAACTTCGTAATCGTGTTTCCTGTAGTTTAAAGGTGCAGATGCAAGTCATAACATATAACAAGTCGACGTAATCGATGATGATAGATTTATCATAATCTTTACTGTATATAGCTCAGGAAAAATCGTATAGTAAATTCCTAACTTATTCTTTTATAAGTTATAAGTATCTATTATATATTATTACCAAAGATGAACAACTATGCATATAACCGAGCGTACGTACTCTACTCAGTATCTTTGTATATTATATACCGTTACGACGATTCATCCGTCATCACAATGTAAATAAAATATGTTTTATTCAATTTTATTAAATTATAATTATAATAGGCCGGAAGAAATTTGTTTATCCGCAAGCCCAGCCATACATAATATCGTAATACGGTTGGTAAATCACGTCCTGTGTGCACACCTATCTTTGTTTTGGTCGTCGTTAATTATCGTTCAAAATATAATAAGTCAGATGGGTAGGTATATAATATTAAAATATCGTTTGCTGGTTATACAGTCATCGTACCGTACAGGTGTATATGATGGTGCGATGTGTTTGTGTTATTATTTATATTCACGTGGATGTGATGCATTGTTCATTGATTGGAAACATAAATTATTATGACACGGTGACGGAGTACGGGGACCCATTATCCATTACTCGATAATACGGTAACAACTAACAATGCTTACATCACACCCGATAGTAGGTATATTGTGGAAGCGCGTGAAACCAAATATTAATCAATCGATCTATTGTCGGGCAGACAATATAATGCGATGCAGGTATATACGATCGTTATATGTAGGTACAATATACATAATATGCATCTGTGTACCTTCTGTGCATAAATAATTCTTACGTCGTTCATACCCGTACATCGGTTTATTGTTATTATTGTACCGTACACGCACGCCATAGAATCAGACGACAATCACGCGTATATCGATGTATAGCCGAGACAACAACCTGAGTACCTGACGGCCGACGTTAATCTAATAAATCGCGGTGTTGCGCATGATCTACCGTAGCTCCTGCAGGTACACAGGATTTTATAATTTAAAATTTTTTTTTCGTACGTACCTGTACGGCAATAACGGATCGTCGCGTATTGCGCGCAGCCGTCCGTTATGTTTCGAGTTTACGCAATGTCTCGCCGTTATTACGAACGCTAATGTGCGAGTTTACACCGACAATTAATTCTATGCAGTCATTCTCTTCTGCTGATTATATTTCCGGTAGTCATCATCAAAACATACACAATGTATAATATATATTATTTCGGAGTTGAGACTTTCGCCGAATGATGATGGCGCGTACAGTTTGTTGTTGTGTGTGGGCATCGTTACTGAAATTGCCGTGATGTTAATATTGTTATAATGTCTGTGTAACTATACCTACATAATTACTATACTCTAATTTAATTTCTAGCAAAGTAATAACGCTTTTCGACATCCAACACCCAGTTACCCACCCATGTTTCACAATAATACATTTCAGACGAAGTGCATAAATGCCTAGTAGCATATTGTAGAGTGTATATAGAATCAATTTATTTTAAATAGTCGTGAGTGATACCGTGATAGCTGCAGCAGATGTATTAAACGAACAACATCATTAGTCTGGAATTAAAATTCAAGGTTTTTTGGGCATTGCGGCGCATATTATATAGTAACCGAAGTGGATGCGTTCCTAGAATGTTTTGTAATAAAACGTATTTATTTACCTAGAAAAGTAAAACTTGTTCAAGACGTAAATATCATACCTAATTTATAATATTATTATGTCGATGGTTTCAGTGCGTTATATACATTATTGTTATAATAATATTATATGGTATTGTAAATTGTAATGGCGATATACGCTGCAGCTGCAGTCGGTCGCGTGTAAGCCAACGATTTCTGCACGTTTTGCTCGGAAAACGAATTCTAGCAATTAGAAAACAATAACAAGACTCGCACGCGTATACCTACGAGTTTAATTTCTCCGAAAATAATAATTGAATTACACTTACAAATTTTTGCGCGGACGAAGAGAAGAAGAAAAAAAGTCCCGCGTGAGAATCGACGAAAATAAAAAGATTTTCTCCGCATTTACCCGTTTCCCCCACACGCACGCGTGCACACGTATATAGACGTGATATTATATTATATTAGTTGACAAACCAGAGACCTTTCTCCTGCCAACAGTCGCCGGTCATCACGACGACGGCGACGACGACTACGATGGTCGTTCACCTGTGCGCCGCCGCCGCTGCTGCTGCCGATATAATAATAATAATACGCACTTCGCCGAGCGGCGGCGGCTATATCACTAAATCGATTAACCGGCTATTTCACCGAACCGCGTGTCGTAATCCTTAGCCGGGACGGGGCCGTTTCGATATATGCCGCACCGTAGTGGGTATTATAATATTATTATTATTAATATGTAATAATATTATGGATACGCGCGACGGCGGCGAGGACGACTACCTCTCTACCTACTGCCACATTATTCATACGCCGGTTGCAGTACAGGTGTAGCTGATATAATACGCGTCGTTATGCGTGCGCGTACCAGCAGCGAACGAGAGAGAGAGTGATGTGGCGTGTTTTCGGACGCGGCCGCGCAGAGTTTTGCCGAGAGCGGTTTTTTTTTTTCTTCGTATCGCGTGTGTACAGGATGCAACAAATCACGCGAGTGTTATTATACATCGGAGTTTTAAAGAGCTTTATTGAAAATATCGCCTGCAGACCATAAAATCCGACTGAGGTGATGTTTTCACCGTTAGTGTATTATACATCCCCTAGTCGTGTCTGTCGTTCCCCTATTCCCCGTGTGGCGCCCACGTAGGGTACCAACAGTAGTAGTGCAATTGCACCGGTTTCATGTGGGTCCCGGGACCCATGATACATTTGGGCACTCGTCACTCTGGAGCAAACACTATAAACGCATAACTATACTACATAGTCTAGATCTTTGGATCGCTGAATGAAACGTTAAGTGTTGACAGTGTCAAATATGTAAACAAATGTAATTACTAATAATATTAACTACATATAAGTGCTAAAGTTTGGCCAGGGCTCAGAGGCCCTTAAGATTTATTATGTTACTAACAACTAATGACTGACTTTTGTGCCTGTGTATTTTGTCATATAAATTCATTACATACTATCATTTAGTTGTCCTTTTTAGACTGTAGTAAAATAATAAAGTATATAATGTTGGCCATGGATTTGCGATATTTTTAAATTTAAGGAAAAATTGAGAAGCGTTTTGCGTTAGAGATTAGAGTATTAAAACTTAAAAATTATTTGAATCAGGTGAACATGAATATATAATAGACCAAAATAAATTTGGGGGCCCTATAATATTATAACTGCATTGGTTCATGGAAAACCCGTGGGCGCCACCGGGCTTAGGTTAGGTTAAATGTTTAAATTACGATCGTCGTGTAAAAAGGAAGTGATGAAAACAAGGGTCATTGCTGCGTTTCAACTTTCAAATTGACACCCTGATTTGTAACATAGGAGAGGATTTATGATAAACTTGAATATCAGTTGAACGTTTTGAGAATTACTCCGAGGGGGGTGCACAAGTACAATTAATCAGAAATGTTCTTAGACTTAGAGTTTTCACAATAAATCTCTTTGAAATTCATTCATTCGATATAGGTATTCGTTTTGTTACACCCTGTACCTATATTATGTTTCTTTCTTACGGCTCGTTTAAAAACAAACACGTGCGGCAAACTCGAACGTGAAACGAATTTATTCCGTTTTGTTTTATTGGTGTTATTTTTTTTTTTCGAGGTTTCTTCTTTGGTAGAAAATCCTACTAATAAAACTTTTTTTATCTGACGAATGTTTTATTAATAACTGTTGTATACTCATAATTGGGAGGTATACTATACATTAAACGTGTATTACGGTATAAACTTATATTATACTTGTTGACTATGGTGCTTACACGCGTGTGCTTTAAAATTAGCGGCAGTCATAATTATTATGGCTGTATACATTATTTATAAACAATCAGTGGTGTCGGTGTAAATATTTTATGTTCAACGGTATAGTGTAAAGAATATTTGTATTTTATGCCGTTGTATATAATAATATATAGAAATATTATTATTATTATCACCATTGTAAAATGTTTGTTTTCTGTGCGTTTTAACAGTTATACGTCTTAACCACCCATGTTACATTGTTTATATTATATACTATGTATTTGCATATTATGAGTTGTTTGGTATAAACTATAGACCGTGTTTATAGGTGTTACTTCTACTCGTTTTTAAACATTTATAGTACCTACATATTCGTAAAATAAAAACAAAACTATTTTTGGGTTTAAAATACCACCTATAATACCAACGCACCTATTGTTGTAAAAATATTTATGATTAACTTCCCGTCGTAAGCGAAGCTGATAGATATTTTAATAATTTGTAAATATTATCATTTATCATAATTCATAATATCATATAACTATATTATGTAAGCAAATGATGATTTAATTGATACAATAGAAGAAAAAAAAACAAAAATTTTAAACATGTTAATTTTTTTGACAAATTTCAGATCGTGCTTGTCAGTGTTCTAGAATAATATGTAGGCATTAGGTACATACTTCTTTATTTGACATAATTATAATACCATTCTATATGTTCTATCTAGTAGGTAACGACAATAATTATTTGATTCCGCTCACAGATATAAATAAATCATACAGACGAGAACGGTGATAGTTGGTGCATATATTATTATTATTATTATTATATAGGTAGATCGTTTAATTTATGTAAACTACCATGGTTGAACCGAAACGGCAATTGTATTGAACAACGTAATGTCCGCAATAAGTAATAATCTCTCGTTCGTTTATACTGTGTATAGTATATACTTAATGGTAAATAATTGGCAATGGAATGTGTTTATAGTTACCATTTTACAAATATAATAGTGTCTACATTATACCTTTTACATATAATAATTTCTAGAACGTGCCATCAATTGCTGTCTTGCGTGTATACCCTAGATTTAAGAAAAACAAAAATGAGAGCAAAATTGGATCACTATAATCTCATGATTGAGAAATGTCAATAGAATTATGTATCGAGTCGTCAACGTCCACAATACGTTGGTTGGTTTTTCGATCGATCGAATTAAATTATTCGTAAAACAAGGTCGGCGTGGCTCCATAACAGACTACGTGTATATAAGTATAAATATATATATAATATATATACCTATAAGTATACTTAGCACAACAGTCGTATCGATCGGACAAATTGATTGTTAACGGAGACTATATACAATACAGTGACGGTGGAACTCAAATTCACCAGACAAATTATTATTCAATGGCGATTACTATCGTAAGAACCGATAAGAGAAAATGAATTGCAAAATCGTCGAAAAATGACAGTCGCGTGTGACAACTAAAAAGTGTGTTGTATGTACTATGTATAGTAAATACACCATTTGTAAATGGTATATTTTTTATCACACTAAACAAAAAGATTGGAATTTAAACGATGTATTCTATAAAATGAACATTAAATTACGAAGACATTAAAAATATATCAACTGTGAATTGTGATTCGTTAGAAATTAGTAGGAAATACGAAAAGTTTAAGAATTATTATTATATTATACTGCTACTTATAGTGTCTATATAGTACTTATTCTACCTATAAATAAAATCGTTGTAATGTTTTAATTCTGATTTGAGCGATACAAATATTTTGTTTTGTAATCTTTTAACATTTTTTTTTAGTGACAACTTCGATCAATAAGTTTCTCTACGTATAGGCTATAGTTTCTAAATTTAAATAGTAATAGTAGTTTTTGTAGTATTGTATGATTTTCGATATTGTCCGAAAATAAAAATGTAAGCAACCTTTAAAATTAAATCATGAATATTTTAGAATTAATCGAAATCTGCTTGACATTTTTTTGTATGAAAGTGATTATTGCTTCTTTTAGTGACATTAAAATTTAAAATAACAACATTTTGACCTTCACCGAGTTGAGCGAAGCGAGACGAGTGCCCAATGTCCAGTTATGAACCTGTTCGTATTCAGTTTTATATATTATAATCAACGCGGCACGAGAAACACAATGATGTGCTGATTTTTTTGTTAGAACTTATAGTCTAATGAGATTTATTTATATTAATGTTATTGGCAGTCACGACTTATAGACTTCTTTTTTTAACATCAAATATATGTTTTTATGTAAATTAATTTATTAATTATTTATTATTTATATATGGCTATTGGCTGTATTATAATACTATATATTTTTCGATACGGTGTATTCAAGGACATTAATCTAGAGCGTTTCAAATCGATCAATCTATACCTACAAAAATGGCATATTAAAAAATAATTTAAGCAAAGTAAACAGATAATGTTGAAAGTATAAACTAATTTATGTTTAGTCATACACTTCAAAATCAATTAAATGCTAATTTTGAATTTAGTTCAGTAAATAGCTTGATTGCAATGTGTTATTACTTAAAATTAAATGATATCACGAATTTAAAAATTGAAAAAAGGTAATTTAATATTTTAACATACTTTTAAATAGTATAGTATTTAAAAAAACAACACCGTATAAAATGAATTTTTGGACATTTTATGAAAATTGTTTAAAAAAAGATAGTTTTTTGGTTTTAATAAATCTTTTCTTACATGAAATGTTATTCGACACAACTTCTATGATTAAGTTAAATGTAGGTATATCATTTTATGTACAATAATACAACTTAAATTAGTCTTACAGGTTTTATAAAAGTACTTAATGATTTATATATTATGTATTATTTATGTTTATAATCTTATTGCATAACAGAGTGCAGATAAAAAGTAATATAGAGCTATTGATTGTCGTCCTTTTTTTCCTTGCTCAATTATTATGTGTGTGTAATAAATATTTATTTATTGTATATTTTGTATGTTTATTAATTGTGCTTGACGTCTTTATTATATAGGTACTTATTATGACAGCGTTCATTAATTTATTACTACCAAAAACAAACTTTCTAAGTATTCCATTTCTGTTTTAAATTGTTATAGTTCCTAGATCCCTTTTCGGAGTTGATATTTACACAACTATAATGTTTACTTTCAAATTGTACCAAAAAAAGATACAAATCATTGTTGCACAATTTTTGAATATATTTTAATGTATTGTATAAAACTTAATATGTGTTTTAAAATGATAGCATACGCATGATGAACAATTTACAACTTTGTGTAACGTTTATTTCGCATGTCATTCTTTATAAATAAAGGTACCTTCGTATCATCTATAGTAGATATAAATGTGCGAATCATTAAATGCGTGTCTATCTTTGCTTGATTTTTATGGAAAGAAAAAAAGTGAAGAAATGAAGTTAGACCTATTGTTACTCGTGTGCACCCAACTCGTGAACTATTATCGATATCCGGTAATCTGTCGATTGTATAAAAAAAAACAAATACAATTTGAAATTATGCAATCGGACTTGAATGCATTAAAACGTGCAATAACAACAATTGTGTGAAACCATTGACATCTAAATCCAGACGACAATTGCTTTTTGTCGCAATATTTATCCAATTCCAATAATGTACATATAGATAGTTGGTAGTTTAATACTATACATGCAACGCAACGCACATCATGAAACTGATTGTATAAACGATCTATAGATGGTAGTTGTCGTTTGGTGTACTCACAACTCACAGGACAGGCAATTAAAAAAAAAAAAAAAAATGACAAGATGGAAGTCGTTAAAATTGAAATGTACTCACATATGCTAGGTCGTTAAAATATTCGATTCTTGACAGCATTTGGAGTCTTCGTGGCGTTACTCCGTTTTAAGTATATATATTTTTATACATTATACGTATAAAGTTTTCTTGTTATAAAATTCCGGTTATTTTTTTTTTTTTTTTTTGTTCATGTATTCGCTATGTTTTGACCTGAAAAGAAGACTACAACCAGTCATACATTTTTTTTTTTTAAAGAATCGATGGGTGTAAAGTTTTGTATACTTTCTATATCCGTATATATAATAATAGTATATTAATAATAATAATAATAAAAACAGATCGCGAGAGAAAGTGTTATATGAGGCATAAACCGGTTGCACCCAGTCTCGATTTATGCTGGGCGCCACAGACCTGTTATCATCACAGATGACCAACTAATACGGTTTCATTTGACCCATACGTTAAGCATTCGCCTTCTGAACATTAAAATTGTTCAAATAGTTTAAGTTCCTCGGTTAATTGCTATTTGCTAGCAGTGACGGCTAAGGAAGCACGTATAGATGATGAGACTTTTGAATAGGACTCATCGTGACCAGGTTTAATGGCTCCCGCGTTTGTGTATTTTATATTTATTTCTATGGACCAAACGATTAAAAATAAAAGTATATATTTTATTGATGATTGATTAAAACGATGACATCAAAAACGACCAAAACTATAAAATGTTGTTCAGGGCCATACAAACATAGTGCCCCAGCCGAAAGCCGTTTGCTGCATACCACTATCTATTGTAGCTATCATAATAATATTATAGGCTATAACTAATTTAACGAATTACAATCTATTAAAACTTTTTTCTCACGCGTAAGCGTGTTTATTTAATTATTTTCAAGTTATTTTTGCCAAACACACTATTATAAAATACATAAGTTGTAAGTATATACCTACATATAAAACTAGAGACACATGCGTTTATTTTCATATATACATTAATATTATAGCAGTTAACAAGTAATTCATTTAAAATGATTCAGACATTTTATTTGGAGCGGTTTTTCAATTTAAAGAGCTATTGGTTTTAAAATATGTTTTAATGTCTTTTAGAGTATTAAGACACTTAATATCTGATATTCCAACAAAACACTTAATATTACGATTTTTCAACAAAACTGTATTTTTCATTAATTTCGGTATTTGAATTAACAAACATAAGAGAAACTATTTATAATATATTATGTTATGTTTATCGGTGGGTCGTTTTAGTTGTATTATGATTTATGATGAATATCGTAACTAATCGATAATATAAACTATCGCATTATATAGACTAATATAATAATAAATAATAATTATATAATTTGATTTAATATTTTATAATAGGGAGTAAAAAACTGCTTTCTCAAATATTTATACGGTTTTTTTTAGATGATTTGATGGTGGTGATTCCTACCAGCATGCCGGCTGACGATGGGCGATCCACGACCGACTATCGACGGCAGCGTAACGCAACCACTAGACCGGTGGTCGGCACTCTCAGGAGGACGCCAATGCCACCACTTTACCGAGGAGGATCCGGGCCGGTTTCGCTGGACCCACTATCGGACGTCGATGAGACATCGATGCCCCGGGTAAAAAAGAAGATTAAACACAAACGAACGTGGGATGAACCTGAGGCCCAAGGATCGGAAGTGCGAAACGCCACGTCCAAGAGGCCAGACCGGATCAAAACCCGTAGGCGGTTGTTGGTACCGTCGTCAAGCACGGCCAGGGCACTTCGGACAGCAGCCATTTCGTCCTTGCAAGAAGACCCGTACTATGATTTCGGAAAGAAGATCAGACACTCGTCGCAGCCGCCGTCCCCACAATCCACAGTAGAAGGGCTTGACGCGTCATCAGACTCAGAAACTAGGACGTCGCTCAGGTTTCCGGTGGTCGTTCAGCAAGTGCAGGATGCCACGCCTCGAACCAGAGCACTACCACCACCGCATAACCGCAACCACAGTACTGTGGCAACGACCAGGCGACCTGCAGAGAACTCAGCTGCGGCGGCGGTGGAGTGCCTGTATCCTAGATTCACTAGGCGGAATAATAAATCGCGAACTCGGAGGGATGTACGGTGCTTGCCTGAATCGGACAGCAGGACCACGAGGATATTGTCAACCGTCGTTACGTCCGTGTCAGTCAAGGGGAGCTCGCAGAAGAAAAACGACTCTTCCGCTGAGCTCGGTCAACATTCCATTGAAAATCACCGCCTTAACGTCAACAGTGACGGTGACGCAACCGGTGCGTACAATCCCGGGCCACTTACGTCTACGGTTAGTTCGGAACCCGCAATCGCGGTGTCGGCGTATCCGAAATACCTCCGGAACCGGTACCGAAACATATCGCTGCCCGAATACTTGGAGATCACTAAAATCAACCAGAGACGATTGAACGGCACAACTTTGGCCGGAATCGCGTCCATAGTGTCTACCACTGCTTCTACTACTACCGCCTCAAAAACATCCACCTCTACAGTTACGACAGCTTCTAGTCCGTCGTCTCCAGATCGTCCGGTCGTTGGCACCACCGAAACGTTGGACGCGTCTAATATCAGCGACCGGTCTTCCACCGAAACTCCTCAGCCACCGCCCACCGACTTGCAAGATTTCATTTATTTGAATAACGGCACGTCGGAAGCACCTGTCGACGATATCGCCACCGACGTCGCTCCCCCGATCGTCTCCACCACCACCACAGTAGACACAGCCATCGAAGCTCGTCAGAGAAGACCGCTGCTACAGCGCAACAACATCACCAGACTGTCAGCCGAACATGATGTTGGCGTGGTGTATCCAGACGGATTGGCCACTTCCGTATACTTTTTAACATTTTTAGCTATCGTGCCGTTGGTGTTGGTGATTGTTTTCGCGTTCAAGCTGGCTATGCGACGAAAAAAGAAGAAAGTGTTTGACAGTTCGGAATATTCATCGGAGTACAATCGCAGCCCGTTGGACTTCAACACGATAACATCGTCTCCGATCACCACAAAACTTCCCAGGGTGCCGCAACACATTGTTTGGGACGCTGAGAAGACGCCCGCCGTCCCGATGCCTATGAGCAACAGCCGTTGGGAGTTCCCACGGGAAAAGCTGCGGCTTCAGACCATACTGGGCCAAGGCAATTTCGGTCAAGTGTGGAAGGCCGAGGCGGACGACATTAGTGGACACGAGGGTCTTACCAGGCTTGTCGCCGTGAAAATGGTCAAGGAGGACGCTGCGTCCCGGGAGAGAGAAGATCTGATCAGAGAGTTGAGTATTATGCAACATCTCGGATCGCATCCGAACGTCGTCACGTTGCTGGGATGCTGTACGGAGAAAGGTATATACATGGAATATAATCTTATAAATACATATATTTTTTTTTTACTTCATGTTATTGCAAGTGAAACCATGATATTATACCGTTATCGTTTCGTGTTTGCTGCAGAGCCGTATTTACTGATCATGGAGTACGTTATGTACGGCAAACTATTGGCGTTCCTCAGAGATCGACGGACACGATCGCATTATTTTAATTTTAGCGACTCGACTGCTTCGCTCACGTCTAGAGATTTAACCATGTTTGCCTATTGCGTAGCACGAGGAATGGATTTTCTGGTCTCAAAAAAAGTACGAAATGTGTTATTTTGTGCTTATATAAAATTAAAACTTTTACACCTATTAAATCAAAGCACGTTATTAATTATTATATACCCTGATAATTTTTTTATTTATTGTAATAAGAAACGTGCATAATGTATAATTTACAATTGCTTTTAAAAAAATACCATGGCATAATTAATGGCTAAAGATTAACTTAAATGATTACTCGTAAAAATATTCGAAAGTAATTCCAGTAATAAATTATTATTTGTAGCAAATTAATCATCTCACCTCTTATTATTCTTAATAAAACGAACATACATTTTATTGAATAAAATGAATTTCGTTGCAAACTACTGACTCTAAAATGCTTAAGTACTTATATTAAATAAAATTATTAATTGATGATATTATTATAATAGATAGTGCACAGGGACTTGGCTGCAAGAAACGTATTAGTTGACCATAATAAGTTATGCAAAATAGCCGATTTCGGTATGTCTCGCAATGTCCGCGACACTAACCAGATATACGAACAAAGGCATACAAAGGTACGACCCCAAAATCTACTTGGAATAATGTAATTATTAAAATCGTTATTTATATTTATATTTTAATTTTCAGGGAGCTTTGCCTATCCGTTGGATGGCTCCGGAGTCGTTGCATTATAGTATATTCACATACAAGACTGACGTGTGGAGCTTTGGTGTACTAATGTGGGAGATCGTCACTCTAGGTGAGTAAAAGTGACTTTATAAACTTAATTGACGAAGTTTTTTTAAAAATTAATTCGTGAAAATTATTTAAAAAAAAAATATGATTTCCATAATTTAAAATAAGTTATAGGTAATATGAATTATTACTGGCAGTATGACACTACCTGCAATATGAAATGTGTTGCGTGAATGTCTGTGCTTATTATTGTTATTGTTAAAAATATATACAATTTCTGATACTTATTAAATGTTAAAATGTATAAAATATTACATTGATTTTATATACCTAATGATTTTTTGGTAAGATTATTTCATAAATCAGTTATGTATGTCACTAATATTTGTAAAATATCATTTTCTAAAATTAATTTTGAGGATCTAATAAAAATTGATACGATAAATTGGTTTTTGAGAAGATTATTTTTTTAAAAAGCTTCACCGACTTACCCTCAAAAATTGATTTAAAATATGTTTTAACTACTTATATTTTCTAATTAATTTGGTGTGTTGAGTTTTATTCATACGTTATGAACAAAACACTACACTTTCTTTTTCTAGGTTTTGCAAAAATACCTAATATAAAAATATTTTAGTTTGCTCATACAGTCATAAATTTTGTTTTTTTTTTCGAAAAATGTCAATTTTGTCCCGTTTTGCGTTTGTCAATGACACCATCGTTTTTAGGTTGTGATTGTGACGTAAAACAATAATTGTTATCATATTTCATAGTATGTAGTATGCATTGTGTGTATATTATCATATCTTCGATTTGTATTCGTGTAACGTAGTATTGTCGATAATACTAAATATATTTTCACATATATCTTACACGTTTTAGGTTCGACCCCTTACTGCACGATGGGTGCACGCGAAGTAATGAGACGCGTGCGCGAAGGCTACAGACTTGACAAACCGGCGCATTGTCGATCCGAATTGTTCAGGGTGATCACCAAGTGTTGGGCAGCCGATCCGTCCAAGCGACCCACGTTTGCCGAGCTGAAACAAGAGCTAGGTGCGCTTCTCGAAAACCCAGAATTTGAGGGCAGCTACGTGGATCTAGAGAGCCTCGTCGATGAATCGGACAGCAATGCCAAGGACAGACAATAATATTATATGTACCTATAGTTTCTATAGTATTGTTTACGCATATTAATATGCAGGCTGAAGTGATCTCCCTAGCTGGAACATGTTTATCGATTTCTTCGCAAAAGAATCACAAAAAAATTACATTATTTTTTTATTTGTTGTATGTTTTAACAGTTTTTATTAGATTCCTTTTGATTTATACGGCATTTAAGTAGTTTTATACTTAGAAAAAAAATATTATAAACACACATGATTATTTAATCAGTTTGAATATGATTATTGTTTTCATTTAATCCTAACTGCAAATATCACGATTGAATTCAATTGAATATGTATGTTTCTTAAATCCATAATGTTATTTAAATATGATAGATACATATAATGTATATATATTTATTATATTATATATACATTTTATTTTACCTAAAAGTAGCAAAGTGTAAAAGAACTGATTTAATGTATTTTATGCAATATAAATCAATATGATTGTAACTTAATAAACATATATATTAAAATATATTATATACTACATATTATTTATATTAGTAGATTTTAGGTTTATTTGTTTACTTTATGTCAAATGTAAATGTATAGAAAAATTAAAATGTAACATTATTTTTTGTTTAATGATAAATATAACTATCTATGATGTGTATTTAATTGTTTCACTTTTTATCTGCTTCGTTTAATCATCAAGTTATTCAAATTAATAATGTAATAATAAACACAAATTCATTATTGCAGTACGCAATTTTGCTCAATAGTCAGAATTAGACATTAAAAAAAATTACATTTCAGATTATAACCGGAACGAAGATTATAAAGATTATATATACTTTATATACATTTTGCAACATGTCTGCAGCCTGCAGGTGTCACTGTTTGAATGGCTGTTATGATTATTTTATTTTAGTTCTTCAATGTTAGCCGGCAGGGGTAGGGTACACACTACACCCTTCACATAATATCCTTATAGACAGGGCCGTATTTGGAAATTGTACGCCCCGGGGCATATTTTAGCCACTCTTCTATAAACCCCCCTCCCAAAAAAAATGTATTTTCTTTAAATGTAAGATTAACTACTTTGTTGTAAACATTGTTTTAGTCCACAGAAAATGTTGTCAACTATCCTATATACAATACGTGAACACCCCATAAGCCTCATTGTCATACCCCCCCCACGTATAAAATATTAGTAAATTAATATAATAAAATCTTAAAAGTAAATACTTACTTATCTATATTATACATGATATTGAAAAACTCACTACCTATATCCCATATTTTAAGCAGTTATATATACTTTAATAGAGAAATTTTTTGTATACCTAGTGAAATATAATTTACACGAAATACTTGTATGAGTACTTAAAATAAGCTCTAGCCTCTAAAAATACTTTGTGTTATAGATTTATTTATACAATTTTTGATTTAATGTTAGGTACAAAGTAATATAAATAGGCAAAATCATTTCCTTGTTTTATAATATAATTTTATAAAAATATAATGCATATTTAAATACACACAAACTGTCTATTCTTGATTGGAGATTTGAAAATTAATGGATTATTTCTTCAAAATCGTTTTCTTTAGTTAGTTAATTTTCTATTTTTAATAATGATAATGCTAATACCTTTCTTGGCTTATAGACCAAAGTTGACCTAAGATAATTTTTGACTTGTTTAAAAACAGAAAATGAACGCTCAGCTGAACAGTTGATAGATGCCATTGACAAAAAATACGTAGTGCACTTTCTACTTATGGATACAAAATTAAAAAATTATTACATCTTATCCATAACATGAGTTTTTGATTTGTCTTAGGATTGTTATCTGTAGCTTCTATACTTTTAATATGTCTTTGTAGCTGAACTACTTCACTAGCCAAGTTTACGTTTAAGTCGTATGGATAAATTTCACATAACTTTTTGACACATTGACTTATTTTTTCAGTTGAATATTGTTCAGTTATATTATGAAAAAATTAAATTTTTTTCGCTAAATTATCATACGCAGACTTTCTTTGACTTTTTGAGTTAGAACCATATAAAAAAATTGATTTGGTTGAAAATTGGTTTTGCGTAAAAATTCCCGTTTTTCCGTCACTTATTTTTTGTTTTTTTCCAATTTTGGAAACATATAACTAACTATAAACTAATTACTAATATACCTAGTTAGTTATATCATGGTACAATAATGGTTAGAATAAAATCTAGTAGACTTTATGGTTACATTTGGGTCCTATGAAAATAAAGCAGTATAACATAGATTGGTAATTGTGACATTAAAAATTGTTTGTCTTTAAATTCTTATTTAATACAATAACTAGTGAATAACTTACATTTTCAACTTGTAGTTTTCCAGATAAAATAACTTGGTTAGAATTCAAAACTTCTGTGTCTTTAAAAAAAATTTCTCGTGTTTGAAGTGCATTGAGCATATAAAAATATGCCACTTAATAATCATACTTACAAAACATTTTTAAACGACAAGCAATTTTAACTTAGTGAAAACACACAAAAGAAGAATACGATTATACGAAAACTAAAAATAAACTTCTAATATTATTCATAATCAGTGTTTGGCGGTAAAATCTATCTTACTTTCGCAGACATTTAATAATGACATACAGCGCTCCTAGTGTTATCTAACTTTCCTAATAGTGATATCGTTTCCCGCACAAATCTTGGAGTGAAAACCAGAGAAAACCAGACAACGCAAAAGTGTATATTTGATAACAATATCCGATAAAATAATAATTTACGAAAACGTCAAAAACTCTATTTTTAACTAGGTAAATATATTTTCTTTGTCTATACAAGACACACGTATAGTAGGTATACCTATTATCTAATATTCAGCCTTTCAGGAGTCAGGACTGGACTGGCATAGACGCTGACCGATTCACACATGTCACATTATGGCATCCTACTTCTTATGCTGATTTATCCGTTGCCTTTCGTATCCTAAAATTCCATTAGTTATAACTTATAATTCCGTCACAATCACTGATTAGTTTAATATGTAATTTAAAATTACATACTAATTTAATATTATTTAATACTAAAGTATTTATGCAACACTATCCATCGCGTACTCATCCCTTTCTCTGATTAGTTGTTCACTAGTATATGTTCGTGTATTAAAATTATAATTTATAAATTAGGTAAATATTAAAACATTATTCTATACAATACGGCTTTATTGAGTTGTTTAGTAATTTTATTTACATTGATCAGCGTTCGTACTGCATAACAAAATGGCCAGTATGTCGAGTTTTTCTTCGTCTGTGAACGAATCGCGTTCAGAAGAGGAATTTCAATTATTTAAGGCCCAACTGAAAAAGGTTCAAGATCTTATTGAAGAATACAACTATAAAAGTATGTACGCTGTGTTGTGTTTGTATCTTATATCTGTTTGTTGGTGTCATTTAATATTATTAATTTTTAGTCGTAAACAAGACATTATGTGCAGATGATCTAGCTAACATGAAGTTAGAAATGAAATATTTGACAGAACTTGAGCAACAAGTGACTTCAGATAAAATGAGTAAGTGTTTAGCTATGGTATTCAAATCAACATTTTCATTGATTTCAACTAACAATTTGTAGAGTCCAGTTATGTATCGTACAAAACTATATCTTTAAAAATGGTACAAGAATCTTATCGTATTTGTAGCTGGCTTATGGAAAAGCAATGCAGTGAAATGGATAATATGTTTGATATAGATACATATGTTGATAAAATTGTACGTTCATTTTATTACCTTATTTATATCACTATAAACAAACATTAGGTATAATTTTTCCATTATTTTAAATTTTAGATTGAAGCATGTGCTGATAAAGAAGACCCTTTAAGCCACTTAAACACTTTATTCAATGGTGCCTTTAAAAATATAAATTATTTTAATCTAAATTTCTTCGGAAATATTAAATGGGAAGAATCTGCTGAAACCCAAGTATTATCACAGGCAAAGAAAGAATACAGAAAATCACAAAAGAGACCCTTAGAAGATCAAGTAACTCCTGACGAGGTATATATAATATTATTAAAAAATAATATTGATTTTACTGTAATTATTACATTGATTTGTTTTATTGTTGTTTAGGTAGGTAGTGAAACTGGTGATAATGAATTACAAATAACTTTGTTAAGAGTTAAACGCTGTTTGAAGAAAGCTGTAGTAGATAATGATGGGGATCCAGTATCATTCCATGCATTTGCTATTGATCCATTTAGCTTGACATTTACAATAGAAAATTTATTTCATTTGGCTTCATTAGCGAAAGATGGTGTTATCGAAATTGGAAGATTATCAGGTTATTATATATATTTAAAAATAACTTATTATATAGGATAAATTTCAATTCATTTTTTAATCCATTTCCTTACAAATATTTTTAATGTATACATATATATTATATGATCTTGTTTTTATACAGATGATGAAAATAATGAGTTTTCGACAATAACATTAGCTAAAAAAAAAAGTACTAATACTAAACCCAAAGCAAATGATATAATATCTTCTTTATTCACAATGAATCATGAATTATGGCAGGTAATCATTGTTTTATTTTTAACTTATTATCATATTAATATGATATATATTATATTAATACCTTCAATAAATGTTTAATATTAATTTTTCAGTATTATATCAAGAAATACCATATAACTAAACGAATGATCAAACAAGATGATGATGAGTAACTATTTTAAATTATTATAAAGATGTATTGATAATTAGTTGAAATAAAGAAATTTGTCCAAAAGTCCTATATGATTTTTTTGTTTAAAAATCACAGTAAAGCAAGAAAGAAAAATTGTATACAATTTTTATAAGTTTTTTTTGTTGGTTTTGTTAATTTTATCATTTAATAGTTAATGAACTCATAATAATCTTATATTAATAACTTTTGAAGTTATAAGTTAATAAATCAAAAAAAGGGAAATTAGATACTTATTTTTTTTTTATAGGGTAATGACAACAAATTTATTTTTTTTATAATTATTTACATTTTGTTAATAATTTATTAAGGTTGTTGAATATATTTTTCATAAAATACATTATTA
The DNA here is from genome assembly GCA_009835225.1 of Aphis craccivora. Lineage (NCBI taxonomy): Eukaryota > Metazoa > Arthropoda > Insecta > Hemiptera > Aphididae > Aphis > Aphis craccivora. Next base: position 156,335 of record VUJU01000096.1, on the reverse strand, counting down.
TTTTAGTTAACATTACTAATAATGAATATGAATTAAAATAAACATATTTATGCAATGTTTTTCAACTTGTTGCATAATTTTGTGTTAAAATTTGATATTTATATTTGTCATTTGAAAACAAGTCATTATTTTTTACTTCAGTTATCTATAAAGGTAAGGTACTATATTAGTTATCATGAAAATTCAACTCAATTTTTTTGTAATAATATTCTTATAATTTTTTTTGAGGATCAAATTGTAATATTATAATTTTGTATTAAATAGTTAAGTATATTACATATTATTATCAGAGCTGTGCCGTTAGGATTTAGCGCCCGGGGCAAAATTAAAAATATTAGCCCTCTTATATTCTAAAAAAATATTTTTGGCGCCCCCTTTTAACAGTTTAAACCATGCGCCCGGGGCACATACCCCCTAGGCCCCCCACGGCACGGCTCTGATTATTATTATTATGTTTTTTTTCATTCAATAGCAATGAATGGTTTTATGACCTACTACCTAGTTGACATACTTCTAAATTTAACATCTTATAAACTATGAGTGGTGTTACGATCTAGTCGATATATATCTATAAATATCCTTGACATTGCCAGTATTTTTATTACTGTAACGAATTTTGCAAACCATCTAACAAAGTAATGAGCTCTTGTGACATCTTTTATTCCTATGGTTTTCTCAAGAAGAGTGTTGGTTATAGACATTTGTAGACTGTAGTTGTGATTCAATTGTGGTGATATCACTATAGCATTTAGTATTCTGGTCCTGAGTATAAAATGTCTATGACGATACCTGTGATTTCGTTCTATATGGGATCATATCATTAACATATTAAGAAATTTGTGGATTGTTAATGGACGAAATGCATATAAAAGAAAATATTTCTTATAATAATCAAAGATTACAAGGGTATGTAAACTATGGTACAGGTACTAGTGGGAATGATAGTCTTCCTAGGGCTACTCAGGCGCTAGTATTCATGTTGGTAGCAATAAACTTTTGTTGGAAAGTTCCGATTGCATACTTTTTGATAAATGGCATTTCATCACAAGAAAAATTGAACTTAGTTAATATTTGCTTATCTAATATTCATGAAGTTGGTGTTATAGTCAAGACTTAACTTTTGATGATACTTGCTCTAATTTTTCAATGGCTAGATGCCTTGGTGCAAATTTATCATTTACTAACTTGATTACTTTCTTCCAACATCCTGAAACTAAAGAAAAAGTTCATATACTACTTGATGCAGCACATATGCTCAAATTATGCAGGAATACTTTGGGCGATTGGAAAACAATAAATGATGGAAATGACAAAGCCATACAATGGAAATACTTTGAGGAGCTTGTAAGTTATCAAGATAAAATTGGCTTACATGCAGAAACTAAAATACGTTCTAGACACATCATTTATCATAAGGAGAAGATGAAAGTACGATTGGCTGCCCAAACATTTAGTATGAGTGAGACAAATGCTTTGACATTTTGTTCAACCATATTGAATTTAAAATAGTTCAATAATTCTGAAACAAGTAACAACAATAAAATTTTGTAAAACTATAAACAACACTTATGATTTCTTAAATACAAGGAATTTTTTAAGCAAATCTGAGTATCAAAAACCACTAAAAAGCTCAGACGAAGGTAAAATTAAATTATTTATAAAAGATTTTATACAATAGTCAATATTTACAATCACTTAAATGTGAGAGCAACAATAAAGAAAAAATATTATTGGTTAAATGTCGAAGAAAGACTGGCTTCTTAGAATTCATTATTTGCTTACAAAGTGTACGTAATATATTGGATGATATAATTAAACCACCTGGTACTTTAGATTTTTTACTTACGCATAAGACCCCTTCAAATGTTCTTCTCTACAATAGGAGCAAGAGGAAGGTTCAATAACAACCCGACAGCAGCTAATTTAAGTACAACTAATTTAGTAAGTATAAATTGTAGCGTAAATAATCAAAAATATAATAAAATATATTTTGTAAAATATTTAATACCAAAATTTAGCTTTATTAAGATTCTGAGATTTAGACTATGCAAAAAAATCAAGAAAATATTGATTTAAGTGAGGTGTATCGTGTATACTGTTTAAAAAATATTAATATAAATAGTATATTTTTTAAAATATACTTCATTCAAACATAATATAAAGAGTTGTCCGGCGTACAGTATAGACAAAATAGGTACATTACTGCGCAGTGTATTAGACGCCGAGGGATAGTCTGTGAAAAGTAATAACATCTATATATAAAGTAATAATAATAAAAAAATTATAATAATTGCACGACGGTATTTCTATACTATTTCGAAGCAGGAGATGCCCATTTAAACTGTGTAAAATACAGACAAATTTGTTAAACGACACGACTAATTTTCTAGTACATCAATTAACTCCTATACTAGTCTCCTAGTAAACTTTAAAACATCAGAAATATTGTATATAATGTACTTTCGTAAAAATCATCAAAACCGTATGTTTAGAAATTAGGTAAGTTATAAATGAAAATGTGTGAAATTTTTAATGGAAATTTATATTAAATTCATTAAAAAAATATTTAAAAAAAATTACAGCATCCGTTTCTAGCGTCGTCATTGCCATAGGGCATAGATAATAATAATTTATTATTATTATTTGGGTTGATGATAAAAATTACTATTTGATATCACAATAAATATCCTTTGTAAAACTACGTGTAAAAATAGCTAAGTAAAAATAAATAGCATAGACCTTTTACTCTGAGTAAAAGGTCTATGATAAATATAGAATATTAGGTTTTTTATAAGATAAAAGCGCATAAATTTACAATTATCAACATTCAAAAATAAATAATTCCTTCTACAAAACAAAAGTAAGTTATTAATAATAATCATTAACTTATGTTTTTTTTTAATCTGGCCACAAAAGCAAGTAACTACGAAACGATAAACAGCATTTATTGACACGACCCGGTTCGTTTTCCGAAACTGATCAGTCGTCTTCGGCAACTCAAACCTTCAACATCTAAAAGGAAATAAACGAAGAGTTACTACGACGATCAGACCAGCGTCAAGTACCGGCGATTGTGTTATTATCGATATACCAATAAATTTACGACATAATTATTTTTATATTAATATATATTTTATTATTATATTAATTTACGACAGACAACCAGCTGCTACCACGCCGTTTCCACCGATGACACATCGTGGGTTGCCTACTTCACATAAGTCGAACTGACGGCATACATCCGGCGAGCACGCCAAGCACCTCTCAGCAGGGTAAGTAAATCGACTACGGTTCGATCCTGGCTAGACGTTCGTAGTTCGACGAACACCCTCGATGTGCCAAACTCGTCGAATGGTGCCTCAGTCGCAGTGAAACAGGCGTCCGCGGTGCGTCCGACATCAAGCCTACTTTAGAATAGTAAGTAATATCTCTGCAGTGAAGCCGACTTTTGAATAGTAAGTAATAGTATAAGTATAGTAAGTAATATCTCTGCAGTGAAGTCGACTTTAGAATACCTAGTAAGTAATAGAATAAGTATAGTAAATAATAGTATAAGTATAGTAAGTAATAGACCAACGACTCGGACCCGACGCCGGAGACAAGATAAGTATAAGTGGAATATGGCTCCTGGCGACACCACTATAAAAAAAGCGCGCCTATGCTAATACTCCTAGAGTGGTGTGGAAATTTAGCAGTCCTGAATCACCTGTCATCAATAATTACTGAATGAGGATTATAATGTGGATCGACAAAAGATAATACGACTATACGAGTACACTACAATTGGTTATAATAATAAGTTTTAAGTTTATAAGTAATATATTTTCACTATAACCAAAACACATATCTAAGTATGACAAGTAATACTTATGTCTATTATGGATCATATTCAAATTTGAAAATACATTAATTCGGAAAGTAAATTGAGATGGGACTTTTTGTATTTTGACATTGGTAGACTTGTATTTTTTCTTTGCATCGATAATTTATCACCTCTATGTTTTTTTTTTTTTTGTGATTAAATTTGGCTGTTATCAAAAACTGTGCTTACAACAACAACAATACTACTAAACGGAGGGAAAAAGCGCGGGAAACCTTGTGTGTACAATGCATATCAATACGATATTTTGCGACTTTACGTCCTGGTGCCATTCTGTATTAGAAAGTGGCTTCCTTGATCCTGCGTTCTGCACCTGCTACTTCGGTGTTCATCGTTGTTGAAGTGAATTGTTTTTTTCTGATCTTTGTTGTATCGTTTACTGATCATTGTTCGGAGTATACAGCTATACTTGTTTACTATATATTATAGTACCTAAATATTTTGATTGAAGCTAACGGAAACGTTTTTAAAAAGTGCAAACCGTAAACCATCTATAGACCAGCTTACTTTTGTAATTATTCATTATGTTAATCGTTAATCGACTTTGTGTTGATAAACACATATATTGATAATTTATTTATCATTATTTCCGTCTTTTCGTCTTTGGTTACAGCTCAATTCCTTGACCAGCCGTGGAAGATTTTTAATCAAGTCCATACTTGTATTTACGAACCCCCATAACCATGTCGAACGAAGTTGGAAAATCTAGCAATAAGCTGTTTGTAAAAAAGCGTGGTAAGTTAAGTACCTAAATTATGTTTTGTGTTAAAGACAAACTTAAATAGGCATAATTGTGCGACATAATAATGTCATTTGAATATGTGAATTAGCCTCTTTCAGATGTCAAACAATATGCTAACAGTATAATATTATTTTATTGTACATATTAACCCTTGCATAAGACTTAAGTCTCTTCCAACATGAAATACCAAGTCCTAAAATGTTTAATTTATTTAGATGGCCGATTAGAAGAAGTAATGATGGACAAGATTACAATGCGAATCGAACAATTATGTGACGGGCTCAATATGGACTTTATCGATCCGGTTATTTGATATTTGATATTATTAATTTATAATATATTGATTTAGGTATCGTATATTAATAGAGTACACATTATCAAGATTCTTTCAAACCTATAATTGGAGCTATTTAATATTTGTTAGAGAACAATTAAAGAGTGAGAAGATTATAAATAATTTTAAAAATAATAATAATAATTTAATAATTTATAATATGTATAAATATTTATATTTTATTATAATAAATTTACTAAGTTGATAAATCACATAAAAAATAATAGAGTAACATTTTTAAAACAATTACAAAAAATAACCCAACTTGGGAACAATACATTGATAATTAGATATTATTACTATTCTTAGTTTGTTATTGAATTAATAATAATCAGTAGGCAAAATCTTATAATCTCATAACTTGATTTACAGTTTTTTTATTAAATTAGTTCCATTTTAGTAGGTTAAATTATAATTTAGCCACTTGTACTTTTTGAGAATATTTATAAAATCAATGACCGCCTCTATTATTTATTAAATTATTTATACTATCCTGCTCTTGGGTTAATGAAACATGATATATTTCTATACAGATTTCAATATCCTACCTAGAAATTTACTTAGTTAAAAAAAAGTATTTAATATAGCGTACGAGTATATTTTATTTAAATTTTTTATTTTTTCTTATCTTAATGTTAAAATATTTACTTTTATAACTTTTTATAGTTAAGTTTTAATTAAGTAACTAAAAAGTTAATGTTTGATTAAATTAAATTTTCTCATTTTTAGCCGGAAATTACATTACATGTCATCGGTGATATATGTCCAGGTATAAGTACTGTACAAATTGACAATTTAGCTGCTGAAACGGCTGCTTACTTAACTACAAAACATCCTGATTTTGCCGTACTTGCTGCACGTATTGCAATATCTAATCTTTATAAAGAAACTAAAAACAATTTCAGCGGTAAATTATTTATTTTGTTAAATAAACAAACAGATTACAATATTATATGCATGATCAATTATTATACTATTACAGATGTAATTTATGATTTGTATAACATGTCAAACGAACTAAATCAAAGGCGCATGAAAATTATTTCTGATTTTCATTATGGTGTTGTCATGAAACATGCGGACCGTTTAAATAACGCTATTAAGCATGATAGGGATTATGCTTACAGTTATTTTGGATTCAAGGTATTTTTTTAGCTACTAATAAGTTGATTCAATGTTCAACAATAATTGTGTTATGTAAATGTTATATTTTTATTCTTATAATATATTTCAGACACTTGAAAAGTCATATTTATTAAAAATTAATGGAAAAGTTGTAGAACGTCCTCAACATTTATTGATGAGGGTTTCAATTGGAATTCATGGTGAAGATATTGACGCAGCTATTGAAACATATGATTTAATGTCATTAAAATATTTTACTCATGCTTCACCAACAATGTTCAATGCTGCTACACCTAGACCTCAACTATCAAGGTAAAGCATTAAGAATATTGATTGTTAATGATAATCAATAGTGTAGGTAATATTTAATGTACCTATATTACAATTTTTCAATATGTTGGTTTAGTTGTTTTTTGGTTGCTAATAAATCAGATTCATTAGAAGATTTCGGTAAAACGGTTAAAACATGTGCCAAGATTTCTCAATCTTCTGGTGGAATAGGTATACACTTACACAATATTAGTGCGGCTGGTACAAAATGGACCAAATATCCAAAACATGAATCACATGGTCTTGTAGAACCTTTAAAAGTCCTTAATGATTTGGCTCAATATGTTGACCAAGGTGGAAAGGTTAGTTAATTTTATTCTAAGTTTAAATCTATTACTGTATTGTATTTGATTTTATTAGAGACCTGGGGCAGTTGCTGTTTATATTGAACCTTGGCATGCTGATGTATATACTTACACGGAGTTACGTAAAAATACTGGTAATAAAGAAGAAAAAACAAGAGATTTATTTTTGGCTCTTTGGATACCTGATGAATTTATGAGGCGCGTTGAGGCTGATGAATCTTGGAGTTTAATGTGTCCACGTAAATGTCCAGGTCTTTCAGATGTCTGGGGTGATGATTTTGTGAAACTTTACAAAAAGTATGTTTTTAATGTGTATTATTAGTATTTATAAACTAATAAATATTATTAATTACAATAATATGCTAAAAATTAATTATGCAATAGTAGATGCTACATAGTTCATAGTTAAAATTACCAATAAATAAAAGTAATATATTACAGTCGTTGCCAGATAAACTGGGACGGTGCTTTTCAGTAGGTGTATCCTAAACTAGTCGCGATGTGTAAAATCTATATATAAATTATAATAATCTATCTATATATAAAAATAAATGACTCGGCTTAATTATTAGTTATTTCTTTTTCTACTTTTGTTTTAAAATAAAAGAATATTGGCAGAATATTTGATTTTAAGTTTATAATGTAAAATAATTTTTAAGATGTTTTATAGCAATTGTTTGTTTATTAATATGTTTTCGATTGTAACATTGAAATGCGGAGAACCCCTTTTTTTTTGTTATCGCGCTGTCACTGCTGTCTCAATTTATCCGGCAATGACTGTAATAGAGTATAGACATTTACTAATTCAAAATTTTTAAAATAAAATTATGTTTATAGTAAAAATTATAAAACTTAAAACTAAACGCATTTAATAAACCATTTATGTCTAACTATTACAGGTATGAAGATGAAAAACGTTATAACAGACAGGTATCAGCAAGGGAATTATGGTTCCGTATAATAACTTCCCAAATTGAAACTGGTATGCCATATGTATTGTATAAAGATGCTTGCAATGCTAAAAGTAATCAGAAAAATCTTGGTACAATTAAGTGTAGTAATCTTTGTACTGAAATCATTCAGTACACTTCACCAGAAGAGGTAATTACTTATCATATTTTTATTAGTATTATACTAAGTATATATTTAATATTTTTTATAACTATTATTTTTATAGGTAGCAGTATGTAATCTAGCTTCTATTGCAGTAAACATGTTTGTAAAACCTGATGGAGAATATGATTTTAAAAAACTCTTAAAAATTACTAAAATTGTTACTAAAAATTTGAATAGAGTAATAGATGTTAACTTTTATCCTGTCAAAGAAGTAATTAAATTTATCATATAAAAAGATAGTTTCATCTACCTACTGTATATTAATATATATTTCTATCATAGGCTGAAAATTCAAATAAACGACATCGTCCTATTGGGATTGGTATACAAGGTTTAGCAGATTTATTTTTATTGATGCGTTATCCATTTGGCTCTCCTGAATCACGAAAGCTAAATTTACAGATATTTGAGACTTTGTATTATGGAGCATTAGAAGCTAGTTGTGAATTAGCTGAAGAATATGGAACTTATTCATCTTACAAAGGATCACCAATTAGTCAAGGAGTACATAAAATAAAACTATAGATGCATCATGTTTATTAAGCAATTTGCGTGGTTTTAGATTTTGCAGTATGATATGTGGAATGTAAAGCCTACTGACTTATGGAACTGGGATATTTTAAAAGAAAAAATTGCTAAGCATGGAGTTAGAAATTCATTATTATTAGCACCAATGCCTACTGCTTCAACAGCACAAATTCTTGGAAATAATGAATCTATAGAACCATACACCACAAATTTGTACTATAGACGTACTCTTAGTGGTGAATTTAGTGTTAGTAAAGTGTGTTATTGTATTATTATTTTATTTTTAACTTATTTTTATATTCAAGGTGGTTAATCGTCATTTATTAAACGATTTAATCAAGCTTAACCTATGGAACGAAGATATGAGAAATGAATTGATTTACTACAAAGGATCAGTTCAGGTAAAGAAAATATTTTAAGAATAATTTAACTATTGATATTTTTATTTAAATTTTTAAATTTATGTTGATATAGAAAATAGATAGTATTCCAGACAACATTAAAGAATTATATAAAACAAATTGGGAACTATCTCAAAAAATAATATTAGATATGGCTGCAGATCGAGCAGCATACATTGATCAATCTCAATCGTTAAATATTCACATTGAACAACCATCTATTGGTAAAATATCATCCGTACATTTCTATGGATGGAAAAAGGTAAGTTGATTATTAAACTAATAATTTTAAATGTTTAATTTAATTAATCTTTTACAATAGGGCTTAAAAACTGGTATGTACTATTTGCGCACCAGACCAGCTGCTGATCCTATCCAGTTTACAGTAAATAAAAGTACACTTTCTAATAATGTTTCAATTCAAACTGAAAAGAATGATGCACTAAATATGCAACAATTGGTATGTTCATTAGAGAACAAGGACGCATGTACTATGTGTGGAGCTTAACTTAATGTATTTATTTAGTCTGTTAATTATGGCTGCACCTAAAAATTTTATGTTCATCATGTAATTTGACATTAGTTGAAACAATTCCTTTTTAAACTTTATTTGAATATTAACTATAACTAGTATTTTGAGTTTTATCTATAATTTTTATATACCTATGCTAAATAAGTGATTGGGAAATATGTAAACAAAAACCAAATTCATAAACAAAATTTAATTTTAATATTAGTAATTATATTTTAGGTATTAATACACCACTATATTGTAATATAACATTTTTAACTAAAAGGATTAAGTTTATTTAACCAACTTTTGTTTTCTTCTACTGGTTCATTACTATTTTTCAACTCCTCTATCAATTCCAGTCTATATTTTGCCTTTAATGGAGCTTCCTTTGCATTTAATTCATCTATATCCTGCATCTTGAGTAAAGCCTCATCAAATGTTAAACCATACCATTCAATTTCTTCGTGAGTGTAATCCTTCAAATAATGTTTATATTTGTCATACACTTCTTGTTGTTTTACACTATCATCTTTGTACAACGTCTTGTCTCTTAGAGCCATTAACAAATGACGTTTAATTTTTAAGCTTAAAGTGGTCTTTAGATCACATGCAGCTGTTTTTAGTAGATAATGGTCTAAGCCATAATTCTTATTTATAAGATCTAGTGCTCTTTCAGTCACTGTTGTTGACATGTAAGTATTTAAAATTTCACTGTATACCACTGATTTCTTTAGCGTTGGTGTCCAAAAATGTGGTACACGACTCTTATATTTACCACTTTGTTTGAAGCCTTGAACTACAGCTTCTCCTCCCCAAATACCAGAATGCATTGTTTTTGGATACTTTAAAGGAATTGGTATATTCTGAACTGGAATCACTGCTCCAGTTTTCTCATCTTTGGTCCATTTACCTGGTTTAGGTTTGAAGTAAACTGGTTCAGGGACCTTGTGACGCCATTCCTTATAAAATTTCTTATAAGCCTCTGGAAGCCGATCGCCAAGACCAGAATTAATTTTTGTTTTTTTTGGTATGTATAATAATTTTAAGCCATTAGCTAGTCTAGACTCCATTTTATGATTCCTAGAAAAATTAAAAAAATTAAATATGTGTTAATAATATACATTCATGTTTAAAAGTTTGTTTTATTATTATTTTTTTGTTAAATTATCATGAAGAAGAAAATTAAATTATTATACACATATTATATTTATTTATAAATGGGTAAGAACCCATAATAGTACAGTAAGTGATAGGGGAGGGTGTGGCAGATTTGAATGTAATTAACATTTTAATTTTTCATCAAATTTTGATAATTACAATTAGTAGACTTGATGTTTCAAGTTATAATTGACTCATAAGTCATAACTATTATACATATATATATATATATTGAATAACTAATATAATTTCTAATTATGGAGTAAGCATATTTTCATCCAAATATATCCCATCTGTGGGGTAGATTTGAATGTATACCTACAATTAAAGAGGCACATTTCAATGTTAAATATAAATACAAATTAAATTTAACTAAACTATTTCTTTATTTTGATAATATAATAACAATTTAGGAATATTGACTATATACTAGATTAATATGGAATATTCTAAAATCAGTAAAATTAATAATAGATAATAGATATTTATACTTGAATTTCACATATTCACTTATTTCTTTAGTTAGATTTATACAAATATACAATTAAACTATTAATAAAGATATTATTAATATGAATCACGGCTAAATATATCTACCTATTACAGTGGAACCAATAACTCAAACCTCTATAAGTCAAATTTTTCGATAACTCAAATTTTCTTTTTCGCCCCCAACCAATTTGAGTTATTGGAGTTCCACTGTACACCTATTCTTATTTCTTAATTTAATAAAATTATTGTTTAATCAAGTTTAATCTTATATATTATATATTTTTCATTTCAACATTTTTTATTTAAGTATCTATTGAAAATATGAGTGCTTAAGGTTGAGTAAAAGTAGGTAAAAGTACCTATTAAGTTATGTTTTTTTTATTTTGTAAATGGATAAATTTTTAAGTAGGTAATTTAATAAGTCTTATTAAGATTTATTTTATATTGAAGCTGATTACCAACTATTTTGCTTCTCATTGCTAATAAAATCATTATACGTAACTACCAAAACTTATAATGCATCTAAAATCTAGATTCTAGATAATATAAAAGTAAAATGACTAAAAATTCCATAATATTTTGTATATAGGTATGTATTTAGAATAGGCAGATTAATGGAATGATATAAAAAGAGAAATAAGTAAAAATTGTTAGCGATTACTGCATTACACATGACGTGTATAATTTACATAAGACATTACTTTTATTTGAAAATCAAAAAATCTCTAGCCAATTGATTATTAGTTTCAGTAATCTCTAAATATTATAAATTATAATATAAAAAAAAAAGAATAAAACAAGCATTTTATTTTTGCAAAATTATTACATGGCATTCGACTTACCTTTATTGTGCTGGGCAATAAAATTCACAAAGTATTATTGACTTATTTTGGTAAATATAAAACTATTAAATAAAAATAATTTATAGTGTAAATGATTAATAGTTAATAAGTAATTATTTAATAGTCGTAGAAAACTCCTGTATTCCTAAAATGATAGTATAATGTAAAAAAAGGTATCTCAATAATCACAAATTCACATGATAGGTAGTTGATATTATGATAAAGTTTATCTACTATTAAATTTCTTAACCCAATTTTTAATTTTAAAACATTGGTTATTTTTTTTTTTTACTTTAATTTAATTATATTTATAATTATAACAATTGTTTTTAAAATAATTTGTTTAATTAATAACTATAGATAATAATAAAAAATTTAAAAAATTTCAACTAAATATTTAAATATTATATATTTCAATCGTCCCTTCAGCAGTCAGGTTGGCCGAGCGGTCTAAGGCGCCAGATTTAAGCTCTGGTTCCCAAACGGGAGCGTGGGTTCGAACCCCACACCTGACAAACTTGATTTTTTACATTTTTGTTATACTATTAATAATTATAACATTCAAATCATAATTTAATGATTTATTATAATATAAAACAATCTTATTAAACTTTATACGTTAAGGTAATTTAGTTACAATTATAAATCGCAACAATTTTCAAAAATTCAAATTTACATTTTATGGAATGAAAATTATTGATGGAAATAGTAATAATTATGATTTTTGATATTTTTAATTCTTAGTTGTCAGTAGGTAGCAGTGGCGTATTTAGGGAAGAGTGATATGAATGTTAGAACACTCCCCCATCAGCCGTATGTATTATGTTGTAGGTAGTTGTTGTCTTAGCATTAGTATTACTTAGGTATTTTATGTGCTTTAGAATAAAGAAGTTTTATACAACTTACACATACTGACATACTTATTATAATAATTAATATTTTACATCAATATATGGTTTTTATTAATGTATTATGGGAGGTGTGAGGGTTCCTCCCCTACCTTCCATGTTAAAACACCCCCGCAAAATGAATCCTTAATACACCACTGGTAGGTAGTTATTATGAAATTCAAATAGTTTTAAATTTTAAATATATTTGACTGTATAAACTAGGTACCTATACTAAGACTGTTTCTAACTTGGAGGGTGGGGTACAACAGTGGTTCTCAATCGGTGTGTCGAGACACACTACTGTGCCGCGAGAAATGTTATTAAATATTGAAAACAGTGTTTTCGGCGAAGTTGCCGAAGTTGTTGTGGTTGTAGAGTGCTTGAGTGTGACGTGAAAATTTGTAATGTATAATAGTGTGCCGTAAACCAAAAAGGTTGAGAACCACTGGGGTACAACATGTGGTTACAAAACTAAAAACTACAAAATGCCAAATTAATACTAATAACTGTAAAAAATATGGACTACGGTCAGTGGTGTTTATACTGTTTATAGGAATTAATTTCTAGGAGGTACTAGGTAGGAAGGGAGAGTTGAATTAGGTTGAACCTCTAAAACTCCCCTATATACGTCACTAACTAGGGTTAGCGTTGGTAGCCTAAATTTGTACAGAACTAATTGTCTAAATTATACTTTTTTCTCTGATATATTAATATATTATTATGCTTGAACAGTTGAACTCCATAAAATTCACCATTTGTAGTCATAGTAGTAGGTAGAGTTAGTACTAAATTCACTATTCAGGCGTTATAATAACCTTATCCATATAAAATCAACAACTTGCTTTACAACTCTACGATGTTATAACCATGAGGCATGAAGACTAGAGACACTAGAGTCTGTGCTAGAGACAGTGCCGTACCCAGGATTTGTTTTCATTCATATTTAACTCTATACGAAAATAGGAAATAATTTAAAAACATACGTCATATACACATACTATAAAATAAAAGATTTCGGGGTGGGTTTAAGCCCAAAAGCCCCCCCCCCCTGGATACGGCACTGGCTAGAGATATCTCTAGTCTAGTCTTCATGGTTATGACAAACTCACAGATATATTTATATAGATATATTGTTTTATATATCTGTGAACAAAATAGAATACCTAATTGAATTTAATCTATTCAGTGATGTTATCAATATTCTTATCATATTTGTCTTCAAAACAGACAATATTATAATAATTTTAAAATTAAAGTATAAAAAAAAATAGTAAACAAAATTGTATTTATTCATTATTGTTTACTTCACCTATATTACTTACTAGCATTTTTAGTTTAGGTAAAATAGGTGTTTTTTTACGTATCACTATTTACGTTTCGATACACAATTTGAAACTGCCTTTAAATCATTGATTACAAATAGTATCTGAAAATACATATATATATATATATATATTTTTTATGCGATTGAAGTTAACAGTTAGTGTTAAGTAGAATACTTTTTTATTGAAAAATACTAAAATTAGAAATAAAATATTATAAAACATGAAATATAAGAAAATATCATTGCCTTTTGATGAAAATTTTATCAGGTAAAAAATGTATAATGTAGATAATATTTAAAACAAATTAACAACGGTTTAACTTGATAATCCTTTTGAATTTATTAACTTATAAGTTATAATTATTAATTAGTTTATCGAAATATTGCTCTTATTATTATTAAATAATTTATATTTATACAATGAAATACATTATTATAAATATTATTTGTTATCAAACAAAACATAAAATATATAATAATGTTGTTGAATCATACCTACTTATACCTTCTTATATATTTAACATACTAATTAATTTGAATCAAATCAGTATAACTTAAGTTATATTTTAAAACTGTTCAATATTTTTTACATATAGTGTTTTATATTACATTATTTCTGAGATTTAATTTTAATAAAAAAACATGATTTGAGAATATTGAAGTACAGTAGAATTCCGATTATTCAAACGTCAATCAACCGGACGAGAAAAACAAAGAAAAAATCGGCTTTTTTTAGTTTTAAAATATTTCACATTGCATAATTAAAGCTTATTTTGTTTCAGTTAAATATTTTAATACAATTATTTGTTTATGGTTATGAATTTTAAATTATATTACATACATATTAATAATAAATACATACATACAATATATTCATACAATTATATAACCTTTGATATGTCATATGTCAATCATCCGGATATTTGCTTATCTGGACCACCCTTGACATTAATTAGTCCGGATAATTGAAGTTCTAATGTATGTGTTTTTAATTATTTTAATAATTTTTGTTGTTATCCTAACAACATGTTGAGAATCAAATTACCTAATATAATTTCAATGTTTAGCCTGAAATAGTGACATAACTTTTAAAATAAATGTACATTTCTATGTTTAGTTAATAATTTATAACTTGTTTATATTTATTTCAGTTCTATCCAAGACAATACCAAACCAACTATTATTGTTTCTATTTTTGGAAAATCTTCATTAGCCTCCAAATCATGCAAGGCTCGCTTTGTAAATGACTTCTATGATCGTCCAATATTTAATTCATCTTTAGTTCAAGCCACTTCAAATTCAAAACTTCAGGTAACTTTTTATACATATGTAGGTAGTAGGTACTATATAGTTATACATTATTAATTCATTATATAGTTACTATAGTCTTACTATAGGTTTTTTTTTATGATTTTTCCTTACTGTGTTATATACATATATATATATGAATTACAACTTAGATTTTGATCAGAGATACACAGAATAGTTAGAAAAATATTTTTCAATTTTCAATTTTGAGTTGTTATATGATATACAATTGTTTCCTCGTAGGTAGTGGGTACTTTTAAGAGGTAAAAATTATAAATTACCAATTTTTTTTTCAAAATAATTGAGGGAAAAAAAATGAAAATTTATATGCAAAATAAGTTTTATTGTACTTAAAAAAAATTACTATGGTTACTTAAAATGTTCACCAAGTATTAATTTAGCATATAATGTATGATACTATTTTATGCATTTGAAATTTTGATTTTTCCTAAAAATGTTGATTAAAAATCATTCGCATAGTCAAAAAATTTGAAAACCTAGTATATAATTCCTCTTTTATTCAGTAGTGATAATTTATGTCTTATAAATTATACCATATTTTAAGTTATTAAAATAATATTCTCTTATAACAAATACTTTTATTATTATAGTTACTATATGGTTTATTTTCAGTCATCAATTGAATGTTTTTATGATGAGCCAGGTGGAATTATTTATCTTCATTTAACTGGTTCTTTTGATAGTCATTCAATCACACAAAACATTGATGAATTATCAACAGAAATTGAAGAAAAAGTAAGAACCTTTTTCAATTTAACTTTTATTATATTAATAATAATATTTAAATTTTTAACTTTTTTATTTATATTTTTAGGGTTTTTTGAGAGTTTGGTCATCATTGAAATACAATTATGCATGTTCATTATTGTTTTTGTTTAATGTTTCACACATTCTTGTACTAACAAATCCTGTTCCTGTATTTGACACTAGCTATTTGAGTTATTTCAAAGCTCTTGATTGTTCACGGTTATTATTATTATTATTTTATAATTGCAATCTGTTATAATATTTTATTAATACTATTTTTTTTTTTTTTTTAGTTCGAAATTCCTCAACGCAATAAAATCTACTTTATCAAAAATACCTAATGTATCTACAAGTTGGTTGGAGAATGCCAGACTGTGTTCACCAAGATTATTATTTTATTATGAAACATGTCCAAATGAATTTAAAAAAAAAAAGTAATATAAGTTAGTATGATAATTTATAGAAATACCTAATTCATTTTGTTCATTTTTTTTTTGCAGGCAATCAAATGGACCATGTCACCCAGGTTTAAAAAAAGCAGAACATTCTTTAGAAGACCAAATTTATTGTATACTTAGAAAAAGACGAATTGTTTCAAATATAAGGTATTCAAAATAATTCATTTATTTTATAAAATATATACATTGTACCTTCATGTATTACTTTTTAAAAATGCAGCACTCATTCTATATTTGCTATCCCAGCTAATCAAGAATATGTATTTATGGATGATTCACCTGATCAAATTTTAGACTGGGATGAATTTTTAACTAACTCACTTATCAATTTGTGCAATAGTTCATCTGTTGGTTTGTATTTATAACATAAATTAAATATTTTACCACACTATTTTATAATAATGAAGTCATTTTTTGTAGAAATTAAAGATCGTTTCATTGATTGTGGACTTGAAGAAGATAGTATAGAAAAAGACTTTTTAAATAAAAGTTAGTAAAAATAAAATAAAACTATCTTTAATTAATAAGCAAATAAGTATAATTTATATTTTGTAAATTTGTTTCAGGTCATAACATAAAAAAATTTTTATTTGACCACATTGATGTAGCATTCAAAAAAGGATTTGATGATAATAT
Source organism: Aphis craccivora (assembly GCA_009835225.1). Classification (NCBI taxonomy): domain Eukaryota; kingdom Metazoa; phylum Arthropoda; class Insecta; order Hemiptera; family Aphididae; genus Aphis; species Aphis craccivora. The sequence goes on along the minus strand of VUJU01000096.1, from coordinate 139,184 downwards.
AGGTAGAAATGCTATTACAATTCCAAACTATTTTGAGGTATTTTATTATTATTAAAAAAAAAATAAATAAAATAAACACAAATTAAGAAAAATACTTATTTAAATTATCTGTAGAACTGAACATGATGTCTTATTCACTTATTTCTTCTCTTCATGATTGTTGTGTCCATATTGACTTTTCTTTTATGCTATGATGTATTTCTTCAATCTGTCCAGGAGATTGTTAAGCTTTTTTTTTGCTCACATTAACAAATGCCTTTTCCATTTAGGTTTAAAAAACTTTTGTATATGGGTTCATTTATTTTTACATTTTTTCTATAGTAATACATAACTAAGAATTACTTTCTTATTCTTAATCTAAATTCTAAATTGATCATCAATTTATTTGTCTATCGGTTATGTTAATACTACCTTTTCTTCGAATATTTTAAGTCAATATAATATAAGATTTATTTTATGTACTTCACATCTTTCTATTGAACTCAATTACAAAAAATGTACGTACTAATTAATGATTTTGATTACATAAGACATAATAGTTGTATTGATGTACATTCTTACACATATGAGTTCATAGTATAACTCCCGGTTTATCTAAAATGCTAGATTCTTGAAAAAACTAGATATTAAAACAGAAATTGGGTACAGATTACAATTTGCATAGCTCTTTTATTGAATTATTTGTATAGATGTAGTTAATATCTTCTACTAGTTTATAACTTTTGTTAACAAAAGATTCGATCAAATTAAATTCTTTAAGTAATAATCCAAAAATAAAATTATAGCAAGTTGCGTTAAAAATTTGGCAGATTAATGAGCTTGCTGGACTGCTGATAACGTCAAAATATCAAGAAACCTTGCAATTGATAATGGATAATTTTTATAACTTTGTTAAATTGAAAGAAATTTTGTAAAAGTAATATTAAAAATATTACAATTTATTTATTTTTCCACTCTCAATGACTGTTTTAATGTTTTATTTTATTTTTATTGTTATTAATAATAATTAAGTTTATTTTATTGTTAGTGGTTGTACATTATTTAATATTTAGATTTTCAATAATTATTTTACTTAAAATTTGTTGCTTTAGGCTCCAGCTTTTAGTACTTGGTGTCAAGTAGCAAATGAAATGTACAATTTATTTGTCATGGCTAATGATCTTGATGAAGAAGCTAAAATTGCAATGGAAACATTGCGGTCATTTTTAGATATAGATACAAATTTTAGTGAGAGACGCTGCCGTAAAGTTCAGCCTATTGCTATGGCAGCCTATCAGGAAAATTTACCATCGCATTATAACAGAAACTATCATGACACTAAAGTATGATATTATAAGATACAATTAAGTGGTTTAAGTAAAATTTGTATTATTTTCAATGTGTATAGGTAGCTCAAGCACTTTCAGTGTTTGCTCAACATGCTCGTGGACCTTTACTCGATGATTATATTCAAATTTTAGTTCAAGACTGTGATAAATTTTGGCAATCAGGTCGTCAAATGTGTGAAACTTTATCATTGACTGGAAATCCCTGTACACAGCCTTTACATAAAGGGGGTACTGTTGATGGACCCATAAAGGAACCAGAACAAGATGACAAGTAGTTTTTATTATTAAATCAATATTGTTAAAAATGCTTGCTATATTATAATTAATTCTTAATTCTTTATTGCTTTAATGTTACTTAATATTAATACTTGCATAAAAAGTATTTAGAAAATTTAAAATTGCATTATTCTTATAAATATAAGACTCCATAATATTTTGATATTTAAACATTTTCCCACTATACCTACTAATATTTTCATATCCAAAACATCATCCACTCCTCAAATTCATTTATACGTAGTAATAGAAATCTTACAAAATTTATAATTTTACTTGGAACAGGACTAATGTAAATGTCTATGTTATCTTCTATGGATATATCTATCTCTTATACATAATGTTAAGCTTTACAAATAATGCTAGAATGTATTTTATTTAGTACTATAGTATATTATTTTAGAGATGGTGAACCTATGTTACATATAATTTGTAGTGACACGTACATGATCTTTAAGTGATACACCCAAAGTTTGTTTTTTATCATTCAAGTCATGGATGTAGGCATTTTTAAGTTTAAAAAAAGGGTCATCAAATTAGTTTGACACACAAGAAAAATAAAACAGAATCAAAATTTTTTTTTGACATGCTATCCTAACCTATTTATCATAATCCAATTTATTCTTTTCTAATATTATTGATACTACATGCTAAAATATGTCATTGGATACAAAATTCAGGTGTTAAGCCCTTGCAAATACATAGACTTAGAAAAAATGTTCTACTTTAATTTTATGATGTATCAACATTTTTTTTTTTTTTTTTTAAAAACCAGGTATCGTGGATATTGCAAAATATTTTATTTAATATTGATACGACGGTTTTTGTTTTTAAATATATAGAGGACTACCATCATACAGCTTCATTTGTAAGATACAATATTATATAATAGTATATTGATGTTAATAACCCTGGTTCAATACTAAATTGTATTACACATTGTATTCTCTTTTTTGGTTATAAATAATCATTAACATTTCTTTTAAATAATGTTATAATGAAAATTTAAAAATTAAAACATTGTTCACCTCCAATAAATTTATAATAATACTTATGAGTTTAAGAATATTAAAAGTACCTATAATTTGAGTGTTCTATACATAGTGTTTACATAATTATAAGATTAAATGCTTTCAAAACACTCATTCACACTAGTTTAGTATTTAGTAATATTTTTATATTATTGAAAATCTTATTTGTTTGATAAAACTATTTAAATTGATGGTTATAATTAAATCAACAACTCTAGTAATTTAAAAACATTATTTTTTATTTTTTTTGCTTTTTTATTAATAGTGTTTAGTATATTTTAATAAGTAGCAAGATGCACATTATTTGCATGGTGTGGAATAACACATTTTTTGACTTATAAATAGTGAATAGTCATATTTTATCATATTTAAAATAATTTCTTTATATTGTTTATACTTCTTCTTAGCTTCTAGTAAACAACATTTTACATTTAATATTTCAGGGTATTAATGTAAAGATTATACTAAGATTATGTTATTAAAAATAAAGCATGAAAAAATGAACATTGAATTATCCATCCAAATAACATAACAATGAGATCAATGTATTTAAATTATTCAAAATATATTTTTTCATGTTTATAAATTTCATTGGAAATAATTTTAGTTGTTCATCGGTTGAAAGTAAATTTTTATTGGCTTTACAGTCATATTAATAGGGATGAACTACTTACTATGGAACATTCAAGTAGTGTCATGTATTTGTCAGCATGCAACTGTGGTCATAAACAAGGTACTCGTGAAGACCCATTTACAATCCGAACAGCAAACTACGATTTTTATCAAATTATGGCCAATGATTGTGTTTGTGGTTGTTTAGATAGAATTAATTTTCCAGTGTTCCAACCTAGTACACAAGATTATAGGTGAGATTTTTGAGTAAACTTGTAAATTAACCATTAACTATAATTATATAATGATATAATAACATTTTGTATAGAGCGGCACAATTATTTGCAAAGCCTCCTGTGATTGCTGGTAGAAAAAACAGTGCTGGTTTGTTACACACACCAACGCAAATGGGCCATACACAAGTATTAAGTTTAGGAGGTGAATAAAAATTTTTTTTTTATATTATAAATTATTCTTGAACTGTTTCATTACTTTTGATCAAATATTATTATCTTAATGGCTTGATATAAATATTTTATGTTTAGGAGTTTTTGCCAGTTGTCATTCTGTAGATCCAATAAATGAAATTTTGGGCGAGGCATCTCGAAATAGGGAACTTCCTGACAGACAGGGCCTTACTTCAATTGAATTGACAAACATGCAAAAGAATGAAGACACTATCTCAGGAAATCAGATTGTTATTAGAGTAACTGATACAGATGGTGACTCAAAGGGTAATATGAGATGATTGTTATTTAATATATTAACTAATAACTACTAATATTTATGATACATTTATATTTTCAGAGAAATCATTAGTTCGACAACCAAGTACGACTGAATACTTACCAGGAATGTTGCACACTGAATCACCTAATAGTTTGTTGCCTCAATTCCCATCTTGGTCGTTAGTATGTCTAGGCTCGTCTTGTTTGTATTCACATAATATAGGACTTCAAGAAACACAACATCCTGGATTTTTAAATTCTACCGCTTATCTTCTACCATGGGATGTTACTGTTCGATTAGAACATCATCCTAGAGACCGATATTGGAATTCTGATAAAAACAAAATTAATTCATCTCCTATTCAACGAGGACGAAAAACAAAAGGTTCTCGAGGTGATATTATAGAGCAACTATATTAAACCATTCTAGTATTAATAATCAAAACATTAAATAATACAATAATTGTTGATGTAGAATTTTCTGTTAAAATTTTTATTGGAGTCGAATATGAATGCCCAAGAGGACATCGGTTTATGTGTTCAGCACCTGACAAGATATTAACTACTGCAGGTAATGGTATTGTAAAAGAAAATGGAAACAAAGTTTCTAATTCAGATATGCCATTGTACTTTCCATGCCCTTGCAGGTAATGCATTAATTTAAACTTTTATTGTATTAAATATTTTGTTTAGCTCATTTGAGCATTTGAAAATAAAATAAATTATTTATTTTATAGCTCAGCTCCATTAATGGCTCAGCTAATGAGAATCCACGTTGTAACTCCTAAGGCACCTGTGCATGTAACTTTAAATCCTATGGTGCAACCTGATGAAAATGGTGGTCCAATATTTGTAACTGGATTTGATGCACCTATTGAACTTACACAGAGTACTTATTGGGTACTTCGACTGCCGTATCCTTTAGATTTCTAAGTTTTTATAATATTTGTCATTTATATTACAATTTTTATAAAATAGTGATATTGTAAGAAAAAAACTATTTTATTCTTTAGAGATTTTTTAAAAAATTATTTTAATATTAACTAAATAATATATGTATATTATAGAGAATACCTTAACTTGATCATGTTTAGTTATGTGTATGCTGGTGACCGAGGTCCTTATCTTCCACCAAAAGAACCATCACAGAGTCAAGGAAAGCTTCTTAAAGGGGTTTATAGTGTAGCAGAAGCAACAACAGAGAACAACAAACTTAACATTTAAAAAAAAATCAATATTTTTTTATTATTTGGCACAATAAATTAATGGAAGGACTTAATTACATGAATAATACTCAACTTAAAAATAATGTAAGCTTTTAAATTTTAATTATAGTAAAACAAACATATTATTTAAAGTGTATAATGTATTAAATTATTTTTAGTACTTATAAAATGAATAATATATTATAATCCAATTTTTAATTAAATATTATTATTTTGAAGTGTGTAATGAGATAACATTTGAATAAATATAGTTAATAAATTTATAATGAAATGCAAATTATTATAAATAGTCAAAAAAGATTTCTGTACTTCTTAAAAAAAATTGAAAATTTAAAGAATTATATTAAAATGAAAAAGTTATTTTCAGTTAGTTTTATTTGTCATCAGACATAGCAGTTAAAATGCAATCACATGTAGTACTTTTTGGTATGTGAGAATTTTTATAAACAAGTTGTAAATGTTTTGACAATAAATCAGCATTAGCACTCTCTAACATAGCCACCTTTTTATGTAATACATTTAGGTGTCTTGCCATATTTCGTAACTCATTTTCTGACATTGCAATTCTAAAAAAAAAATACAAATAATTTTAGGTATAATACAAAATAAAATTGGTTTTTGATGATTTTATTACTACCTAAAATCAATATTTCGTTTTTCTTCTTGTAATGATCTATAATCTGTCTCAACTTGTTTGCGAAACTCTTCTTCTGTCTTAAATCTGCGTTTTTGTATGCTTAACTGTGTCTTAAGTGACTCCATTTGACACTGACTAGCTTCTAAATTACCTCTAACAAATAAAAAATAAATACATATATATATATGGAGATTAGATAATTCTGGACTATTTATTATTTACTTTAAAGCTTCTATTTGCATTTTTCTTTTTGATTTGTACTGTAAATGTTTAAGTGCCAGTGCATTATATTTTTCACCAAGAGATGACACCAAGGTCTTATGTACATCTAACTCCGCCTTAAATTGTTATTTATATTATTAATATAATAAGAATTAATCTAATTCCAAATTAATAAAAAATAAAGAAACATTTCAGCTATTTCTATTTTGATATTGATTTTAATTTTATTAATTGAATACCTATTAATTATTAAATGTTTATAATAATACTTTAATTTTTTTTAGTTCATCTGATTGGTTATTCAACATCTCATCCGTTAAAATAGTAGAAATTTGTCGTGGTGTCGCTAATTCACTAGATAAGAGACTTGGTGGTGTTGATTCTGGCCTATAATTTTCATAGATATAAAGTTATAAGTAATATAAAGAATATAAAACACTTCAAATAACAAACTGTAAAGATGTTTTGACTGAAAATTAGTGTAATTCAAAATTTTAAAATGGTTTATATTATTAGTAACTTAACATAATTCTAAAAATTAAACTATTTACCCAAAAGTTCTTGTTATTTCATTAACATTTGGTTTTTGATTATCACTCTTTTCCTCTTGTGTAAAATCATTACAAAAATGATTAGCTGACTTGGTTCTATCACTAAAAATGATAAATAAATAAATAAATAAGACTGAAAAAAAATATATGTACTAGTTAATCACCTAAATAATTGAATGCTTATACTTGATGTGTCATCATTTGTTATATTTCTGTTCCATGATATTGAATTATCTAAATAAAATTAATCGCAAGTATAAATATAAGATTTTTCATTAATTAATTTTTTTACAAAAATCAAATTCAAATGTAACTATCAGTAACACATAATTAACATCAAAAACAGGCTGGTAGATCACACGCTATACCAGAAACGAGCTGGTAGATCGCACGCTACACTAATCACTAGTACCCATAATAAAGTCAAATAAGTAAAATTTTTAAACTTATATTATACTCGTATAAAAAAAAATTATTTTTATAAGCTAGATGAAATTTAAAAATTACATGCTCATTAATAAATTAAATCATAAGTTATAATAATAATATACTAGTATATTCTAGGCATGTTTTTTTTGTTTTAATTCATGCATCTTATTATTTAATACTACATGCTTTATTTTGAGTTCAAAAATATCTATGTATTTGATATTTAGATATATTGACCAAAAAAACACAAATATAAATAAGGAGTGTAGAATAAAAAAAAAGAGAGAGTAGTTATTTATTTGAAATTCTTGCTAATTTGATAGTTATTGTAAACTACTTGAAAAAAATCAATCACATATGAAGTTACATAATTTAAAAATCAATCATAAACCATAAAACATTACTTCCAATAAGCTAGTATAATGTATTTTAGTTAATTATTTATTAACTATTAAAAATTATTTTCAACTACTTAGTAGTTATATAGAAAATATTCATGCTTAATATATTTCAAATATAATATACTTGAAAATTATTCATATATTATCATGCACAACAAATTAAGATTAAAATAAATATTTATTATTTAGAAGTTGATTATTATTTTTTCATTTTTAATAAAATTTACAAAAATATATTATAATTAAATATTTATTATAGTTCTTAGAGTTCACCAATGTTTATATTTTCATTCTATAAAAAGAAACTGGGATTTTAATAACATTATTTTTATACAAAAAATTCAATGATGAAAAGAACTTGTCAACTTCCAAACTTTAATAAGTAATAATTATCTCCTGTTACATAAATAGAAATTATTATATTTTATTATTCAAAACTCAAAATCAGCAACTGTAAAATATAAAACTATCAATAGTTATTGTAACTCATCACAGGATAGTGGTTGCAAAGGAAAATCTAAAAAAAAAAATCAATTACCCAATAAAGAATCTTTCCCATCAATTTTGTTTGAACTTTCCGATAGCTAGTATTAGAAAGAGTGCATATTAAATAAAAATAATAATATTGTTTAAAATTTTACTAAATGATACAAGTTTTTTTTATGATTAATTTAACTTGTTAATACATTTAGTATGATAAGTAGAACAAGTAGGTAATGTTTTAGTTTAAAATTTAGTTTTTTAAGTACTAAAAAAAAATAGTTATTATTTTTTTAATTTTTAATGTATTCTTCTGTATCTTAATACAGTGGTTCTCAACCTTTTTTGGTTCATGACACACTATTATACATCACAAATTTTCACGGCACACTCAAGCACTTGACAACCACAACAACTTCGGCATCTTTGCCAAAACACTGTTTTCAATTTTTAATAACATTTCTCGCGGTACACCTAGACAATCCTAGACAACACCTAAACCGGTTGAGAACCACCAATGTCTTAATAAGCATATATTATATAGGTACTTATTAATAAATTAAAATTAATATAAAAAACAATACCTCCATGGATATCAGTTGAGTGTTATATTCTGTTTTAGCCATTTCATAAATACTTAACCGGTCTTCCAATTCTTTAACTTGTCGTTTTAAAGATTCTTTTTCAGCAGAAATCTAAAATTAAATAACTTATTAAAAACTATATTTATTTTTATTTTTGTAATTTGTATATTAAGTCAACTGTTTACTTTAATCATTTCAATCATTAACACATCATCAGATTCTTTACATATTCCATTAACATCAAAACTTCTAACTCGTTTTAATACATTAACTTCATTTACAAGAGAAGTGTAACCATGAATCAAATTTGAAACCTAAAAAAAAAAAAAATAAATATTTTAAGAAAAATGTTATTTAATAAAAATTACTTTTCAATAAAATTGTGACATTTTATTATAATAATTTAACTTAAAGCTTAAATTTTTTACAATAAAACTTGAAACTTAAACTTTTTCTTTTACACTAAAAAACTTTATCTATCTCCTAGTTATTTGTAAGAAAAATCAAAATGCTAAGAAGTAGGGAAATGATTCATTTATATAAAACTCAATTTAAATATATCAATTAGTTTACCTAGATGATTATAACTTAGTAAACTATTTGTTAATTTTAATAGAGGTGTTAATAATATTTATTTTGAACCTTTACTTTTAACAGAAAGTTAAATATTCTAACAATTAGTTATATGTCATATAATAAAATTTATTTGCATCTTACCTTATCACAGACATTATCACCATCTATTGAATCTAAATTATTTAATTCACATTCAAGCCTTGCAACTTGTTCTGCGAAAATGGACATTGTTTTTTCCATATCATCAATGCGTTTATCAGCAAGTACTCGTACATGAACCATGTAGTTTTCCATATCCTAGTAATCATTTAGTTATTGTTTTTGAAATTTAAGATAATATATAATATAACTTACTTCCAATTCTTCATTTTGCTTTAAACGTAGTTTTTCAATCATTTTCCTAGCATTCTGTAAATTGATATCTGCATCAACTAACCATCTCCAGACATGAATCAATTTCTCCTCAGTCTTCAAACGGCTATAGTCAATACCTTCTTTTTCAAATCTTTTTTCAACATCTGACCATTCATCTTCACACTGGAATTTATTGTTTTAAAAAAAAATAACATTTGAAAATAAAGAAAACCTCTTACCATGATATGTTTCCAATGTAACTGTTTAGTTATTTTAATACACTAATAAGCTACGCTGGAAATATTACAATTTTGTACACGCAGTAAATAAAGTACTACCAAGTATTGAAGTATATATCTATAGTATTTGATACTATCTAGTTACCTAGATAAAAATTAAAATTAATATTAATCTTCTTTAATAGGTAATCATAATTGTATATTGTATATTATTATAGACTATACCACGAATTAAAATATACTTAAATATATTTTAATTCGTGGACTATACTACTATAGTATCACAATTCACAATAGTATGTATCATATTATTATCATTTATCACAGTGATCAGTTTATCACTATTATCTTGGTGACTACAACTTACTGTAAGGGGCAGGAGCTGGCGCAGATTTTCCGATTCCTACTTTTTCAAAATTTCTGATTGAGGAAAAAATGTCCACCAGAGTGATTCACGTCTATATAGTCTGATTCGAAATTCGAATCCGTATGACCGTATCATCTTATCTTATCAGTTATCGCTCATCGCTCATGGCTTATTAGCGCGTATTTAGCACGTGTTTATTAGTTATTAGTAATAACTTATTACTTAATTAAATTATTGTTTTAAATTGAAACCAAATACACTGATTCGAGTATTTGACTCGCTCATTTCATTCCGAAGAGTCTACTCATCGAGTCAAGTTAACCATGAGCCACACATCTCAAATTAACTTTCATCAAATGAGTATAGACGATCGTATACTTAAAGTGGGTTTTATATTTTCTGTTTATTGTTATCTATTCCAAATTTAAAACAATGATTTATTTTACGACTTACTTCCCAATAGGCGATTGCGAATCAGGGATGGACAGAACCTACATTGGTTCAAGAACGTGGTATTCCGCTCCTGTTGGATGGTAAAGATATGTTGGTGAGGGCAAGAACTGGATCTGGAAAAACAGCAGCATTTGTTATACCTGTAATACAAAAAATATTAGAATTCAAAGATGTAAGAAAATGATCAATTGTCAATACGTATCAATAATTAATAAATTGTCATTGCCAATAATTATAATTCTTTAACTTCAAAAATATTTTAGATAAATCCTGATGACTTTTGTACACAAGCATTGATATTAGCTCCAAGTAAAGAACTATGTAACCAGATTTTTAAGAATATACTCCAGTTAACTATAAAATGTTCAAGAGTTGTTAAATGTGTTGATATATCGGATCAAGTTAGTATTATCAATATTAAACCAATTAAAAATTAAAGTTAGATTTATAACTATATATTTTTTCATAACTAAGTAACTGTCTAAGTCAATAATATACAGTTGATCATAAATTATTTGCATTAATTGTGCAGATAATCAGTCAATAATTAAAATGATATAATTACCACAAGGTTCAAATGTAATTGTTTTACACAATTAGAAATAAAACTAGTATAACATTTAAGTAAAATGTTGTGTGTTTTAAATAAGAAATATTCCTATTTATTTATTTGTTTTAAACATAAACAATATAAATACCTACATTTCTAAATATCAACATTAATAAATTGTATAGACAAAATATATAATCGATGCTTTATTATATTAAAAAAAACCTCATAAGTTACTCTACTCTATATAGTGGATGTCAAGTATACCTCTCTAGTGAGCAAGTTACCACAATAAATTAATTAAATTTAATAATTAATCATTGTATACAAAAAACAGTTATAAATAGAAACAAATTATCCTCTCTTGTGTTAGTAAAATTAGCCAATAATTTTAAAGATATTTGTAAAAAGTATTTTTATTTTTCCATAACATGGTGACTTTTAAATATTAAAAGCAAATATAAAACCATTATTGTGAAACCAATAAATAAATTATTCCATTGAAAATCCAAAATCTAAATTTATTTTTTTACTTAGATTGACATGAAAGAACAAAAACCTTTATTAAATATACCACCTGATGTTATCGTGGCTACACCAGCTAGAGCATTGCTTCATTTACAAGCAAAAAACTTTACCCTTAAAAAACTTCAAACATTGGTGGTTGATGAAGCAGATTTGGTATTTTCATTTGGCTTTGAAGAAGAAATTAAAGAAGTTATAAAGTGAGTAAAACCAAAAAGTTATATATTGATTATATTTTAAATTTTAAATGATTTAATACATCACTGGTATACTATAGATTTTTACCAAAAACCTATCAAGCTGTTTTGGCTAGTGCAACATTATCAGAAGATGTTTTAAAATTAAAAAAGTTGGTTCTACGAAATGCTGTCATATTAAAACTGCAAGAACCTGATTTGGCTCCATTATCACAATTAACTCATTACAAGTTGAATGCTGAAGAAGAAGATAAAGCAGTAATTTTATACTGTTGTTTTAAGTTAAAACTTGTGAAAGGAAAAACTATAGTATTTGTTAATTCTGTAGATAAATGCTACAAGTTAGTATACTTTTAAATTTAATTGACGTTCGGTTATATTTATATATTTTCTTTTTAAAGGCTAAAATTATTTTTGGAACAATTTGGTATTCATACTTGTGTATTAAATTCTGAACTTCCGGCTAGTTGTCGATGTCATACAATTAATCAATTTAATGAAAATATTTATGACATTATAATAGCATCAGATGAAAAATTTTTGGATGAAGAACATGAAATAACTTCAACTAAGCCTAGGTAAAAACAAAATCTAACTATTATAAATTTAAATGAAAAATATCAACTTATATTTATTTTTAGTAAACGCAAACATGATAAAGAATTTAGTATAGCAAGAGGAATAGATTTTCAATTTGTGTCAATTGTAATCAACTTTGATTTTCCTCTAGATATTTATTCGTATATACATAGAGTTGGCCGTACAGCAAGAGGAAAAAATAAAGTAAGAAAGTCTTTTTGATACATAATTTTATAAATGGTGAATATCTTATGTTATTTACTTAGGGCACAGCCATATCTTTTTTAAATATAAGAGAACAAAATTTATTAAAAGATGTGGAAGATTACATAAAACAAGGTATTTCAGAAGAAAATGATATATTTCAAGAATTTAACTTTAAATTAGAAGAAGTTGAGGGATTTAGATACCGAGCTAAAGATGCTTGGCGAGCAGTTACTAAAATTGCTGTCCGAGAAGCTCGTCTAAAAGAAATAAAATTTGAAATGTTAAATTCAAAAAAATTAAAAGTAATACGATGAATTTTTTTATATAACCTAGTATGATTAAGTTTATCTAATTTGTAAATGTACATTGTTTATGTAGCGATATTTTCAAGAAAATCCTCGTGATTTATTGTCTTTGAGGCATGACAAAGCTTTACATACAGTGAAACTACAAGACCATATGGCAGATGTCCCTGATTACATGGTGCCTACTTCTTTAAAAGAATATATAAAAGATCAAGAAGAAGAAGACAAAGGGACTAAAAAGAAAGATAAAGAATATTATAAGAAAAAACAAGTTGGATATAAGAAATATCATGCCAAAAAAGCCAATCCTCTAGTAGGAATGGAATACACTGGATTGAAGAAAACGTAAACAATTGATTGTATTTATTTAATGTTTTTTTTCTTATGTGGTTTTAATTACTTTAAAGTATTGTTCTACTTTTTATTTTTATTGAGTAATAAAATTGTTATTAATACATTTGTAATTTTATATTAACTCATTTATTAATTATGATTAGATATTATATAATATATTAAAGGTTACCTACTGATTTCTATGAGGCTTGGTTTTGAAACTTATCAAACTTCCCTTAGTCTGAACACTTAAAATTACTTTTTCTACATATAAACCAATATAACAAAGAAACATTTTATTTATAAAAATGTTAAGTGGAATGTAAAAACTATTATATTATTATTTTATTTTATAATTACATGGATATTAGAGTCTATTAAAAATGTGTCCATGTTCCAGATGCAGACAGTCAGTTTGTGTCCCCTGATATTTACTATTTAATAGCCAGTATCTAAGTACGTGTAACGTGTAATTTGTGCTATTTGCATACTTGTATTTCATAAATTCATAATGTTTTGCTTATAAATCGTGTGCAGTGGCATGTGTACAATATGTATGTATAAACCACGGTTTAAGATAATCTTAAATCATGATATAAACTACGAATTATAGTTAAAGTTTGTGATATAAACATACACAACACTATGCACACTGCACAGAGATCGTATTGATCTATCTTTGGTTATTGCTTGTTAGCATGAGCACTGAGCATCATAGAGGAAATTTATGCTTATTAATTATTATTGAATAATGTTACATTATGTACAATATGCACATGCATATTACAATATGTACTCAGTACACTGGACATTTATAAACACTTAGATAGGTATTTAATATATAATATATACTATAATATTATATAGGTACCAATGGTAGTAATGGTACCATAAATGTATAGTTAATACACTAATAAATGACAAGATTAGTAAACATGTAAACATAAGTATAAGTCAAGACTGTATCCATATTATACATATTATTATAAATACATTCATTAAAATTATAATTGATAAGTCGTTTTTAAAACTAAAAAAATCAAAAAAATGTATTATTATATTTTTATGTGGAATAAATCTATTGTTCATAAATTAAATTGATAGGCACCATTTATATAGATATGACTTTTAAGTACTCTCCATGATTATTCACTAGAATGTTTACTAGGTTCATCTAAATATTTAAAAATTGTCTTTATATTCCTCTGTTTTTTGCCTACTTGCTAAACCAGTAATTGGAAACTTATATAGTACATTAACCGCTTTAACATAGTTTTAGCTAATGTATAATTGATAATTTTCACCCAAACTTGTAGTGATCATTTTTTAAAAATAAATATTATGATTTATAGGATGAATTCTAAATTCATCTGAGATTTAGAAAAAGAAAATTACATTTACATTTAGTTCAACTAATAATCATAATTTATTATTGGAATGAAAAAAAAAATTGCGCAGGGTTACAATCTGTCAATATATTAAGTGTAAACGAGTAGGCGTTGTAGCGTTGAATAGCGTTGTGTTTCTATATACAATTAATAAATAATAATTACCTAATGTCATGTACTTTCATATTGTAATTTTATAATATAAAATTATTGCGTATATTAATAGTCCTATATAAGAGAAAAATGTTTGTTTTAATTTCAATATTGCATTATTGCAATGTTAATGTGTTCGTGCTCCGATAAGACACTAAATAGGGAATATGACGGTTATGTAAATATTATAAGTTATAGTTATAAATACTATAGGTACCTGTAATAATACCATATCCATATGTTGTGTGGTAACGATCACTACCTACCTGTTTACCTAGTAAAAACTTAAAACTTATTATGTTATACATTTACAACTAAATGAGTGAGGAAGTATTGAGTACCTAGCATAGGCGTAGGGTGGTCAAATTTGTTGGGGGGGGGGGCTTTATCCCTTCCAAGAAGAGACATTTAAGAGTTTTTGGGAGGCTATGATTCAAACTGGGGGGGCTTAAATTCAGACTGGGGGGCTAAGTCCCCCAAGCCCCCCGCTAACTACGCCTTTGGTACCTAGTTAGTGTAAGCAACAAATAATATTAATTATCTATGTTATTACTCTATTTACTACCTAATTACTAGTTACAATGAGGATCTTAACAATAAAAAAAATATACTGTCCGAAAACTATATTTTTTTCATTATAATTTAATATTTAATTGGTTCAACGATTTGTTCTTAATCATAACGGTATACCGTTACATTTGTACTAAATACTACCTACCTAATACATATACCTTTATTTTTTTTATAATACCACAGATGAATTAAGAAATCTTCTCATAAGTCATGATATTTAAAAAAAAGCGATTCAAAAGTAGGTAGGTATTTTTTTTATAAGTAAATAATTTAAAATTTAAATAAACAAATATTATATATTTTATTTTTATATTATAGGTACCTAGCTATATTTTTAAAGCGGTACCTTTATACATACATTTCCAAATGAATAATGGTTTTGTGATTATTTATTATTTGTATTATTGTATTATCATATTATTTAGTTTGTAATAATATTGGAAGAGGACCTTAAGAGAATGCGGAAGTTCAAGAATCATAGGCATAGGGTGGTCAAATTTGTGGGGGGGGGGCTAAGCCCCCAAGCCTAAGAATGGATAGAACTATAATAACTATAGTCCGGGAATTGAGATAGATAAAAATGGAGGGATTTGGTGATAGTGAAAACTCTCAAAGAATATTAAGGACCAGATGAAGAAGAAGAATTGGAATATTTGATTTATCTTTATGAAATACATTAAGAAGACGTTATAATACACATAAATATATAATACAATTATGAATTAATACATTATATATTATTGTATTATACTGTATTAAATGTATTAAAACGGTTATCACATATTCACATTAATAAAATTATATACCTATTAGGTATACTTTCAATTGATCAAAATATTTTAATATTTTATTGAGATTTTGTACGTAGGTAAAGGTAACTAAAACTAAAATTGTTTTTGTTAATTCCTTATAGGCCTTATCAGCAGTGCGAAATATTTCGCCTCTAACTTGTTTACTCGAGCAGTAGATAATTTTAAGTTTTGACCACACACGACACACCACCTGTTAACAACCAAATAATCACAAATACCTAATTTGGCCAATTTAGTAAATTTGTTTAGCCATTTTTAAAAATTAAAATTTGAATTCATCATAACTTTTATTATGTATAGCCTATAGATATCTTAATGTTGTATATGTAGGTATGCCGGTTAACAGGATTCACATGACACACACCTCAATTCCACTGAGTAATTGCGTATTTAAGAGCACTACTTAAAGTAAGTGCCGTTTTATTATTCTGTTGAAATAAATAAAAATATAGGTATTGTGTGAATAAATAACAATTTTATTATGGTATAACAAACATGACTCACGTCAACATGAAAATAAAGTTTTTATGTTTTTTTTAGATGTGGTGCAGAGTGACTATAAGACAGAAAATATTGGATTTCAGAAGTACTTAATGAAGAAAAAAATCATTTCATTAGGTGTTGAAAATAATATTTTTTTTTTTATTCATGGCATGAATTATTTGTACCTAGATATAGTCATATAGATATTATTTTGATTAGGTATTTTTCAATTGTGTAAGTACTAACTCATAAAAATAATTGAAACAAATCGAATTTGTCCTAGTATTTAATAATTATGACGTGGTCTAATTAGGTTAACTCAACTGTCCGAATTATACCGAAGTTTTTTGTGAAGACCAATCTTATTGCTTATTTGCTGTACCAAGTGTATACGTGCACGGTGTACCCGTAATACAGGTATTGTGTTATATTAATATATTATAATTCCGATTATAATCTATAGCCTATAGGGGGAAGTCGAATGGATATAGTTACTTACCTTCTATTTTTATGGATTGTAAAATATAGTTCCTATTAATTTTCATATCTTACTACAATGTTACGCGAGCAATGACGTATCCAGGAATTACTCGAGGGGGAAGGGTTACTGACTTTTTTTTTTTTTGCTCACCTCTAAAATATATATTGTCCAGGAGCGGTAAAATGTATTGAGTTGTACGATAATTGAATAATACATTTCATACATAAGTATAACAGTTAACAAAACTATAAATTTATATACATTATAATAACAATTTTTATTTTTTTTAAAGCTAAGGGGGGGGGGGTTTGAACACTCAAAACCCCCTCCTGGCTACGCCACTGCTAACGCGAGGAGTAAGATAAAGGATTTAAACGTGATGTATAGTGGAGTCAGTTAATGAAGGGTCGAACTGAGGGGTCCGTTGGATGTTGGGATACCCCTATACTATATACTTGGCAGAAGTTTTAGACTTTCAGTCGTTGGTATTTGGAAAGTTTGTTCGATGATTAAAAATTCGACATTGCTAAACATGGTAGGTAGTAAATTTTTAAGATTATACTCACCTCTTCTTACGCGTCACAGTCTTTTATATCCAGCTATAGCTAAGTATATTAAGTCGCAAAGTGCCAACATTATTGGAAACAGATATTTTGTAATTAATATCTATATTAAGAGGACGTTGTACCTGCATGTGTAGTCTCCGCCTTATACACATACGACATAGCAAAATTGTATTCACAAGTTTCAAAAGCATACTGTTGGTTTTAATATTAGAATGAATTGACCTATTATAATTTAAAGGTAAAATTCTAGGGCCCCACATAGCCTTTTATTGATACTATTATTTTTAAATAAGTTATGACCTTTTTGAAACTCTACATTTTTAAATGATCATAAGTTACTTAAAAATAATAATATCAATAAAAGGCTACGTGGAGACCTAGATAATCATCTTACGTTTAAATTATATAATAGGTTAATTCACTCTAATATCAAAACTAACTGCATACTTTTGAAACTGGCGAACGAAAATTTGCTATGTCATACGTGAGTAAGACGGAGACAACACATGCGGGTACGACGTCCTCATAACTTACATATTATTATAGGATCTAAAGTATACTATTATTTTTTAAAATGTTTGTTAAACTTCTTTTTTTTATCTCGTTATTAACGACGACACGACTCATATGTATTCGGGGCTGAATTATACCCATCCAGGTCATCTTTAGGCATTGACTTATTGATACTAATTTGAAATTACAATGATACGAATAGACTCCATAGGTTAAAATTTCATTTCTCATGACTCATCTACGATTCTACACCGTACTTTATCAGATCTCTTCAGCAGTTCAGCTGCGCACGAAAATAATACATATTAGGTAAACAACGTGGGCGGGACTCGGCGGATAGATGGCGTTGGTGCTAGCTATGAAAAACATATGATCGACGGTGGCGGTGTCTCTGTCTCAGTCGTTGCCGTCCGTCCGATATTGTTATTTGTTGTCAAGTGTTATTGTTTTGCCCCGACGGCGACGTCAACTTTCCCGTTGGGATCTAAGTTGCAATAAAATATTTAATATAGGTATTATACTTGTTATATATATATTTATATGTATATATACGTTGCATATGATATGTACCGGTGAATGTGTGTGTATATTTAATATCTATGCTATAGTCGCAAAATCGCACGTCGTCGGTTGTTAGGTAAAATTTTTTTATTTTTGTAATTTTCACATTAATTTTCCTTCCGTTTTGTATCATTGAGAGGGAACCGTCAATTAATTTTTTTTATTAATTTATCACATTCTTAACAAATACATAGTGTTGCGGTGTGTTTATTCTTCTTGTGTCAAGAAATCTTCAGAAAATGTATTCTACGCTACTTAACGTGTAGATGATCCACTGACGCTTCTGCAGGTACTAAACTTACATCATTGGTTTCACTAACTTGTTATCTGTGGTTAATATTGTCAGGTTCATTTTTTTTTGTACATTCTGATGTTTGTTCATTGTGCATTGCACACAGTTGTAAATATATACAAATATTCATATAGACACATACACATATTTGTCAACAAGGCGATTAATGGTTGTATTCATATTGATTTTATTTTTCATTGTTACCTACTACATTTTACTATATATTATCATATAAATAGTAGGTGTATTGTATATACATTTTTGGTTTGATTGATCTGTACCTATAACAAGTTGTGATATATTGTTTATGAAAGTTTAATTGTTTGTATTGTTTTGATTTTATTAACATTATTATTATTATATATGTATAGAGTCAAAATGTCATTCATGGTGAAGAAGAAACGATATAAGTTTACTGTTAATCTTTGCCTAGAAGATTTAACAGCCGTCCCTTTTGTCAATGCTGTATTGTTTGCCAAAGTTCGTTTACTGGATGGCGGGAATTTCAGTGATACTTCATCCAGGTAAGGGTTTTGTTTTGAAGATTTCAAAAATGTATTTTTTGATTAGTACCTAGGTAATATAATAATATGCATTATCATGTAATTACATGATTATAGTACCTATAGATAATTGATACATATGATAATAAAATTGTTTTACGGTTTTAAGTAAATTTTTGTAGTAAATTAACCATTAGCATTTGATTTGAAAAAAATATAGTATGCAATTATAAATTATAACTTCTTATATATTATACCTTTGTTATGGAAATTTGAACTGTGACTTGGTTTTGAAGTATAATATTATAAGTTATGATTGAGATGTACCTACTATAGATATTATTGCAGCTGTTTATAAATGGTATATTGGATTTATTCATAATTTAATTTTTAACTTCCATTAACTACAAAGTTTAGTGTGTGTTTAATTATAAGGATAATTTTATGATTTATAATATCTGTGACAAAGTTTTGTTCTGGTAATTATGGAGTTATAATTTTAAACAATTAATACCTAATCATATAGGTTATTATTATTATATAATATGTAAAAATAAATTATTAGGTATATTGTTAAATGATAATAATATGTTACAAAACATTCACCACGTTTCATATGATAATGATCTAAGTTAGTTTTGAAGTTTAAAGTTATTAAATGTTTGAAAATTTAAACTCAATACATTAACATAATTTTCCGATTTTGTTTTAAATTTAAATTTTTTTGATTTGTATATTTTGCAACCATGAAGGAAGTTTTGATCAATTTTTTTTATGTAATTAATCTCTTGGATAATAATTTGGTATTTCCTCAAATAATAATTAAAGTTATGCAAATATTTTTAAGTATAAATTAAAAAAAAAAAATTGTTTTCAAATATGTGTTTTTATCAAAGTAGGTATAGTAATTATTTATGTATTAATATATTATTTATACGTAGTATATAGGTACACTAAGACTAGGTACCTATTATCTGTATTTTTTACATTTTAGAGTTTCACATTATTTATTTTTAGATAAATATAATTTTATATTTTATAACTTAGGTATATTAGATATATTATATTATTAGTAGGTATCGAACTATTTACTTCAGTAAATGATGTGTTTTTTCCAAAATTGTTATGGTATTAATTTAAATGGTATAAGTAGTTAAGAAGACATTGTTCTCCCATGTGTTGTTTACATCTTATTAACGTACATCATAGGACGTTTGCATTCAACAGAATCCATTTGATGCTTTTAGCTTTGATATTAGTCAATTTACCTAATATCAAGCTTAAAATCAAAAATATTATCTGAGGCATCATTTAGGTTTTTATTGATGTTTTATTTAAATTTTATGTTATAGCTGTGTAAAATATTAAAACTTTAAAATATTCGCAACTCAAAGATAAAATATAAATAAAAGCCTATATGCTGGCCTAGATTGATAATAGGTAAATTGACTCAAATATTAAAACTATCAGCATGAAATAGATTTAGCTGAATGCAAATTTATTTTTTTTTCATTAGTAAGACGGATAAAACACAAAAATACATGTTAGTATGTAATTTATTGGAAATTTTATATTATATTATTGAATAAATGAATGTTCAAAGTTATGCAAACAAAATATTTTGTATTAATAAATAATTTAATTTAAAAAAAATAGGTGTATTAGCTCATTTCAATCAATCACTTTTGTAAAATTGATTTTATTCATAATTCCGCTTATGTTTCAAATCTGTTATACATTTGAAATTGTTTTTACTATTATAAAAAAAAAAAGAAAATTTATTTCAGTTATATAATCTTATTATAAGTTGCAAAATATAGTACTATTGATGGTTGATGAAATAATTTGTGTTAATATTTCTCACTATTTTAACAATTTTGATTAGAGATCATTTAAAATTATGTTTGTTTAAAACTATTCAACAGTTGTCTCTATACCTATCAACTTTATTTACAAAATTAAGACAAGTCCTCATAACATTCAAAAAGCGGTTAGGTCGGGCACTTATAAAGAATAACATTAATAATAATAACAATAAAACTAATTAAAAATAATTTTTTACAAATTATGTATACCAGAATCATTCATAAGGTGTGCTTAATTGTTTTGTAGCTTCTGAAATAGTAAGAATTTTATTAAAAAATCTGAAGTTTTTTTACTAGAATGTACTCTTAATGAATATGTACACAATGTAAAGCTGTTTCCTGATGTCTAGAGGCTTTTTAAATTGTATTTAATATTATGCCTGACTCACACTAAATGACATCTTTTTATCATTATGTATGTGGCTATTTAAAAATCTTGTATTCATCATTAGGTTATCTTCATTTTATTTTGAACCACTAACACGGGAAGGGGAAATGGTGTTAGTACTACATTCCCTATGCTTCACCTTTTTTGTCATTATATATCTTTGGTAATGACTACCTAATGATTATTTATTTGGATCATATACAGACATAGAATTGTAGTACAATTTGTATTAAAAAGATTAAGAATTATATAATAGTGTTAGTATAGCTATTCTTAACCAGAATTAATTTTATGAATGTTATTTACCAGTCCATATAGTTTCAAGCTAGTGATAATTCATTAATGGATTGTTATTAAGTAATGCAATAACTAATTTTAGTATAGATTTTGAAATACATTTTTAAGGAACTATATTCAAAACAAAACATTTTTAGCCAAAATATACACTTGATTTTTAGTTTTTTTTTTTTATTATAAAAATCCAATTTTATAATTATATTATATTCCATTTTTAGTTTTTATATTATATTATAATTCTATTTTTCTCAACTTTCTTCGATTGAAATCGTCTTCCACGTGTAACATATATTAAATTTATAATCTACTTTTATTATATGTATAATTTACTACTAAAGTGATAATAATAATTCCATACGTTTTTAATTTGTATGAACACACACAACTATTAGTGACGGGAAATTAGTTGCTACGTAAATTGTCTAAACAAAGAATGTATGGTAAATGTTTTTGAACTTCACTGAGCTCTGTTTGTATCTATGGGCATGGAAATAATTTTAAAAGTGTGTTAATTAAGTTGTTAAGCAGTAAACAATAATGTATATTACGCATGAGATACATATAGATATAAGCTATTGCTATACATGTAAACTAACAAGTACTAACTATGGGAGTATGAGACAATTAATACTCTGTCTAAATGTGGTTTTTTTATGGTTATTATTTTTTTATAACAGTACTAAACGATTTTTTTCTTTTCAAATTGTTATATTAAGTCTTACGTAAACAAACAGTATAAAGTATACATAATAGTATCATATAAATTTTTATATTAACGATTTTTATAACTAGTGGATGTATTGAATTTAAAATTTGGTTTTATGACGATTACAAATAATTAATTTCATTGAGAATATTATAAATAAAAACAAGTTTTCTTATTTGTTGTAATTCATTAACCATCATTAAGAATTGTATTGAATATGTGTAATTTAATTTTTTATGATGTATCTGTAGAACTTATTACTCGTTAGTAGGTGTTCATTCAAACTATACTGTAATATCTATTTAGTATTATGTACGTATATAAGTAATATATCGGGTTTGTCTGTCAGCCTGAAAACAATAAATATATCAGGTGTATATTTTTCACTGTATTGATTTTCCGTGAAAAACTTTCTTGTGAAAAACATTATTTAATTAATTAAATATCTAACTCATGACTACTTTATGTTGCAAGAAATCCAAAATATATGATATATACTTATATAACAGTATTGACGAAAGTGTATAGTTTTTTAGTTTTTTTTTTTATTAAATGCTATCTCAGATATCCTATTTATGACATCTAAGGCCATTGGACATAACTTTGCTGTCCAGTTTATTATATACACGCGTGTATAATCGCGATTATATGTATTTACATCTTACATAGATTCGTACAATATGTATGATAACTATTAATTAAATTTTGATAACAGCATAGGTACTGTGTTATCCTCCATAATATTATGTTTATTATTATATAATTATACAATAGATCGGATATCATTTATAAATTTTGAGATCCAATGGAGTAATTTGCTATAATGTATTTTGAATTTGTCTTTAATACGAATTATTTACGTAGCAGTGGGCCTAGTATTCCATAGGTATATTTACAATTGTAATGTTTATTCGTATGCAAACCAGCAGTATTTTTTTCGCACGACAGCTGTATTTAAATTAAAACACGTAAACGGGGATTATATTAATGCCGTTTAATTTTTACGTGAGTAATAGTCTTTGTGCCGTACTGTCGATTCGATTGAAATTTACTCGCGGAGGAAACGCGCAATTTAAATATACCCGCGCAATACGGCTGTATGATATTCGCACACAACGTCTAAAATCTAGGCCACGCGCTAGTCATGGATCATAATTATTACAAACGAATTACTACAGTCAGAAAAAGCGACCATTGCCATCACTACCTCATATTTCCAATTCAATTGTATCCAACCGACCGACATTCCGGCCCTCTATACAATGATATAATATAAGAAACGTTCGCCGCACGATTAATATACAATGTTATATCTGCGAGGAATTTAATCACAATTAATAACAACAATAAGTTATTATTATTAATAATGAATCTCTTTCCAGTTTCCTCTATTGTCCCAAAAACGTTTTTGTGGCTATTACTTGCGTTTGTAAATTGTTTTATAACCACAGTCG
Organism: Aphis craccivora; assembly: GCA_009835225.1. Lineage (NCBI taxonomy): Eukaryota > Metazoa > Arthropoda > Insecta > Hemiptera > Aphididae > Aphis > Aphis craccivora. The sequence continues at coordinate 114,959 of VUJU01000096.1, read as the reverse complement.
TGCGAACTAATATTTTTACCTAATGCCACACGAGTGCGTCGAGTTTGGACGAGGTGTGGTGCAGCAGGTGGATGCCGACGTGTTTATACCTTGTGCTATTATGTGAACGTTAGTCTCGTCAATATTTTACATAATAAATACATGGTATTTCTAATTAATATATTGTGTGTATGTGTGTGTGTGTATTATGCTCAGAAGCAGACGTAATATGCTTCACTTTTAAAAACAATTTATGTTTTATAAAATCCATTGGAAGCGTTAATTTTTAAACCGTATTTATTGGTACCTAGTTAATAATGTACTTAGGTGTATAGACAATTATTAGACATATAGTACCATATGCGCTATGCACGCTTGTTAAACTAGCTAATTTTTAATTTTTGTTTTTACCATTGAACAATTATGTTGTTACTATAGTTACTATTAAACAATAGTTATTACTAAACATATTATTTAGAGTAGTTTTTTTTTTAACTCAAAATATAATTTTCTTATTCTTTTTTTGAAGAATGTTAATTTATTATTTTTATTTTCAACATTTAATTTCCATAATTATGATGTTATACCAAAGTATCTATTCAATGTAACTTATATTTTTATATAAAAACACAATAACACAAGTGTATTTGGATAAACAAGTTTTCTCTTTAAAATAATATTTAGTACACAAATATAATATATCCACATGATGAATATATAATATTATATCGCAATATAACATAGAGCTCTCATATATAGTATCTTGGTGGTTAGTATACATAATTTGTTTCAGGTGTAATGTATGAGTTCAATCAGATCTATTTCCTATTGTTTTAAAAAATTTTTGAAACACATTTTTATTCCATTCTATAAGTTTCTTAAAATCTAGTGTATTTGTTTACAGGGCGTAACAAAACGAATTTAGGAATGTTAAAAAAGTTTCATTGTTAAACAATAATTACTAATTTTACTTGATTTTTAAATTGTCGTAGGTTATTTACAGTGATCCTTGCAAAAAACCCCGAAGAATATCCAACCGATATTTTAGTTAATCTCAAGTTCTACAAGGACTGACAGTTTGAAATATAGCGTATATTGTTGTTTTCTGACCACCTAATTCTGACATTATGAAAACAAAATATTCGGATTTCCTATTCATCAAGTGAAATGTTATTTTGGCACTAACGACAATCCATGAACAGTAATGTTTATCGGTCTTTAGAGCTTCGATATGAATTTAAACTGTTGTATCTTATTTATACTCGTCCAACTCGTTTAACTATTACTGCAGACGTTTAGTTTTATAATGTGGTGCCTGTAGAGAACTCTTACATCTAACGATCTGTCACTTAATTACTGGCTTTTCAGATCACTTGGTATTATTTCATTTAACTTATTTTATAAAGTTATGTACTTATGTGAAAAGGCGTTTGTTGAAATCATCAATGTGTTAGAATGTGAATGCATTTTTTTTATGCATTCTAAAAAGATAAAACATTATAACAATAAAAAATATATTTTTATTAAATAAAATATTGTTTTTATTCGACTGGATATTATGTAAACAAATATTTAAAAAAAAAGTTAATTTATATCTTGAAATAATAGGAGTGTTATTTGATAAAAGAATCTTCCCGTATCATGGTAGTGGTACCTATTATTTAAGCGTTGCAATAACGTGTATAACTCGTGTTATAGCTGTGGTTTTAGTTGATCATTCACCAAAAAAATTTACATGTACATATTATGAAATGTATTTTTATTTTTCTCAGGTTCTTAAATTTAAATATTTTTTTAATATAAAATAATAATAAATTAGTTTACCTTTTAAAAATATTTATAAATAACTTACCACACCTATTATTTTAGCTACGTGTATTCTTTAAAATTATAAATAACAATATACCGATAATATCTTTACAAAACTATTTGGAGTTTAGTAAAATTTAACCTACAGGTTGATTTTAAATGTATGTTACTGCCATTTTATCATTTACATATTCAAAATAGAGGAGAATGTATAATACAAAAATTGTTTTATTTAGAAACAATTTACAAAATTATTTGTAAATTTTATGTTTTTTACATTATTTTATGGGAGAAGAGGGATTTAAAATTTAACTTTAAAAGTTTAAATTAGAACTTGTCAAGGACAAAGTTTTGAATTAATTAATGTTGCTTCACAATAAAATTTATAAAAAAAATTTCACATTATGTTTGCAAAAAGTTTAAGTTCCCATTTGAATTTCTATAGTTGACCTCAACCTCTCTCCTTAAAATTATGTAAACAAATATTTGGTATAAAAATAAATTCTAATGTTTTTAAAGAATAAAACTTCGTATTTTTCTTTACTTTGCATTTCTATATGATAAAATGACTGTAACATAAATTTTAAATTATATTATATACTAGTGATATTATTACGATTCATTTTTTTGGCTCAACTTTGCACTTAACTGTGTGCGGTTACTTGTACAAGATATTTTTTATTGGCCACTCCTGATCTATGTTGTGTTTCATCAATGCGTATTTTTATGGTATATTGGTATAGGTACTGTGTGCGCTTTAACTTGTTTTGACTTTATCTGTTCACTAAAGCAAGTAAATAGGTATAATTTATATAATACATATATTTAGAGAGCTACTGAAGTAAAGGTAAACCTATACTAGCAATATAACGGAACAAGGGAACTATTATATAATGAACTCTCTGGTATCGTTGTTTATGTATCTAATATTTGATGTAGATAGTTTAATAAATATAACTTATGAGTTATGACACTTGGAAATTATATAGATACGCGCGTCATCGGTGCATAAAACTCATATAAGCCAATAGTTAAATATTTACACATAATATAATTTATTTTATTATAAAGCTATAATAATAATAAATACCTATAGTAATTAATTATTTTTGTAAGATAACAGTGTACAACTTCCTAAAGTCGAAGAAAACACCGAAGAATGTTTTTTTTTAATATGCTTTTTATATGGCAAGTGTTAAATGTTAATAATGTGGTGTATTCACGTTTAAATGTTTCTTTGGGATTTTATTTTTTCTTGCATTTTTAGATACCTAAACATTTATGCATTATATATACTGATTTGACATTTATACTCGTATAATATACATATAACATAATGCTATTATACCTCGTATTATACTTTTATGAAACCAATCGAATTTTAGAGCAATATTATCATTTACCACAAATAAATAAATAAATAAATAAATAAATAATAATAATTAATAATAATTATTATTGTTTGTTTGTTTGTATGTTATGTATGTTATTGTTTGTAGGTTTAGGTACGTTGAACACATCCGAGTTTCCTCTGATTCGTGGTTTCCGCTATAATGCAAAAAAAAAAAATTAGCGTACCAAATTTAATGTCTAGTGCTTATGTTCTATGTAAATTATAATATAATAAAAACATATTATTAGTTATTAACTTACCTGTAGATAATGTGTATGATACGTAAAAAACTATTGCCTTTCATTATAATAACGATGTCGTACTAATACTATGTAGTATGTACCTATACGTGTTAAAATACCGTAGGTCGTTAAATTATTTAATGCATTATCGGGTTTATAACTATTTTGCAGTTATTTTTATCTTATAGTCTGTATAGTGTGTATATTCGTAATTATTTTTTCATCATTGTTTCAAGGTATTGTAATTTGCTAGTTAAAACCTAAACATGATATAATTTTCTTAATATTTTTTACCATTATTAATTATTAACAAAAAAACATTTGTTAATTGAACCATGACTGAATTTAAACATTACAGAATATGGACGAATTTAGGATAATTATGAGATCATCGATTTTATTATTTAAATAATATATTTAAATGTATTATTGCTTTTAATGGTAACAATTGATTTTTAAATACTACGGACTTACAGCGACTATAATACAGCTTTATATACATAATATTTATGAATTTCCACCCTTCAATTTCCATTTTAATCAATACGAGTCAAACGATTCTACTACTTAGTCTATAACAGATATTTTATATCGTTAAAATTTGTAGTTTATATTATTAATGTTTTACATGTTCACACCGTGAGTAAGAGACGAGATAAACGCACTGGGATACTAAATTTTTTTGTAGAACAATGATTTTTATTTGTTATAAATACTGTACAGAGTATCAACTATCAGCTATGAAATAAACTATATAATATATTTTATAGGCACCTGTGTATAACTTGAGCTTTGTAACGACTATAGTCATGCATAAAATGTCTACAGCTTATAATTTTATATACATCATAGTATATTATTATTTAATTTTAAATCTGAACCTTGGATGGATGTACTGCTTGCTCGTATGGCATCGGATAACCTAATCCTTTTACTCTAATGTTTTATTCAGATAAATATTATGTAGTGGTAGTATATTATATTCTAGCATATATTATAGTTTAGCACTTCAATTCGAAACAATACCACTCTTTATACAGAAATCATTTCAATTGTCCTTGGTGATGGTGCGGTAGGTTGGTTTTGTTTTTATAATACAAGGTATCAGTGGAATAGAAATATTAATATAATAATATAACTTTTAAAAACGACATTGACCACAACCCGTATAATTAGATGTAGAATACCAATGCTTAGTTATATGTTAACCATTTACTTGTACCAAAAAAAAAATATATTAATAATACTACTTTTATTGTGGCATGTACTTATATTTTGTAAATATATGACGCGTAACCTACACGCTTGTAACCCAACTAGAACGAATACATTTGTAATGCTTTGAGGGAAAATAAACTCGTACAAACAAAAATCTCATGTAATATATATACCTATATTGTACCTACTTCGGAGTGCTGGACACAAAATTATATTATTATAGGTAGTTGGTAGTTGTAAATAGATCTAATAATGGTCGTAGGCATTATAGTGAATATTTCCAATAATACGATCATAATGCTGCAGTACTATTGTTTATTCTGATTTTCATTGTAAGGATTCGTAATTCGATTTATATCCGGGTGGGTTCAACAATGTTTATAATAATATAGGTTTAACCATTTATAACGAGATAATAATGTAGGAATTATTAATTTAAATATACAGCGGCAATAAAGATTTACACTGTGGACGTCATTTAACAAGACTATAATAATATACCTATAGTATTATGTATTATGTATTATTCACCTTGCCGCCAACTCTTTTACTCGTAACCGAATCGTAAAATCATTTATTATTATGACAAGTTATGTGTGTTGTATTATAACACACGTTATAACTTCGGGGGTGATAACACGAACATTGCATTCGTACTATATTATATGCTGGCAGTATTATAAACAACAAATAACAATAAATATCATTTATGAAAAATTGACTGACGGATCAGTATTGGTAATTATTTAACCATATATTAATCAAATTAATCAGCTTTTGTCGCTTAAAGAAAGCACACCGAAAAGTTTGAAAATTATTGTCGGTCTTTTACTACACCTACGCTCGTTTAAAGTTCCCGTGTACGTGGAAGACAAAATAAATGTGTTCTGTTTAGTTAAACTAATTATTTTTGTCGATAGAACGTTGGGATTAGATTTATTCTTGATTTTACTATTATAATTTTTTTTTAGTAAAATTTGTTAAAATAACTAGTAATTTGATTATGTATTATATACCTAACATTCTTATTTTCCAAAAAATAATACAATCGGATGATTGTTTTGGAGTGAGCAATTTGAAATGTTTAGTCATTATTATTTTGTTGCCGAGTTGGGTTTTCGTTTGATAACTTTCTGCTCCAATGAACACTGAAAAAGTGAATCCTAATATTATAATATAGACTCACTTAAACAGTTAATCCAATTATTAATTATAATCGTCTCTCAAATGAAAACTTATGTGTTTTGTTATTGGTTTGTTCCTCGCGTACCTATATTATTTTATCATGCAAATTATTTAAAATATGTATTGCGTTCAAGTGGATATAATATTTGCAAAAAATTTGAATCGATACGTTCGTAAAACAAAACCTGATTATTTTTATTATTGTGTAGAGTCTACACAATAATAAATTTAGTCTACATTGTTGATTACATTTATTGTAGATATGTTTCTGCCGAAATTCTAAGTTTGATAGTTCATAGTAATTTCGATTGTATATATACTTAATATCTTTCATCGATTTTTTACAATATTTAAATCTATGTACTTATTATGTTATAATAACGGTTCATAGTGTTTGAATAAGCTGTCGTTTGGATTTGATGCATTGAAAAATAAACTGGAAACCATCCAAACTGTCGAAATCTTTCCATAGTAAACAGTTTTTTCTCGACGAACGGTAGCCAATTTCATTGGCGCTAAATTCCTTTCATCGTCTCCTTAACTAAAGTGTACTGAACGTAAGTATACGCATGTGCTGCTGAGGAGCCAACAAACGAGAAACATGTGTCTACGCAGTATTCGTGTAGTTTTGCGGAATGTTTGCCGGAAAGTATATGGTAGTGTTCTGTCAAACACGTTTCAAGTGACTGATTTAGAGGAAAGAAGTGTGTATTTATAGTAGATGCTGTAGAATATTGTATAAGACACGTTTAATATATTGATGGACCAGCAACTAAAAAGAAAAGTAGTAGATAGCTAGGTATAAAATATAATAATATGAATGCATTTATTTTTCATTATTTATAAGTATGATAAGTATACATAGTACATACCTTTTTAGTTATTTAGTTATTTTCTCTCATAGGTATTTATCTAGTATTAACGTACGTCGATAGAATTATAGCTATGATTTTATTTATTTCATACATTCACATCTCATGATATATCGTATTACTCGTATTGAGTTAATGCAGCATCTGTTATCTATATTTTAATAGTATTTTGTTGAGAATTTATTATAATCAATAATACTCGTAACACATTATTAAATATTTATATTATATATATATATATATACTTTATATCAGAGATACGAATTTATGTGTCGGATAATTATTTAGGTAAAATTGAAGTTGTAAAAACTATTATAAACATTTATAGTGATGACTGCAAAGTCAATGATCCAATTTGCTTGCCAAATGTCTGTTTTAAAGTTTTCGCACTATCATTGTACAAAGCAGTATAATATAGTCTAATTGCCAAGTGTTTAGAGTTTATGATGTCTTAAAATTATAAAAAACAACAACATAATTGTGATGTACTTAATTTTTTGAGTATACAATATACATTATATTTATTTGTAAGGTACTTTAATAATATACTTATATTATACATACGTTATATGTGCCAAAATTATTTTTTATACTAACCCTTATGATGTATTGTGTTACAGAGAGGAGGTTCGAGATCACACTGTTCGATGGGGTGCTACATTCGAGTTCGTCTGCAAGATGAGTGCCAACGCGTCCACCGGAATATTGGATCCATGTAATCTTCGGATATCTGTTCGCAAAGTATAACGCATTCGTGGATGTGGAAATATCGTCTTGGCAATATAAAAAATATTTTAACCGTTTATATCGTATAGGAACTGAAGGGCGGTCGTAGCTTTCAAAAACTCGGTTTCACCGATGTCAATTTGGCTGAACTGGCTGGAGCTGGGTTGAGTTCTAGGCGCTGCCTGTTGGAAGGGTACGACACCCGACACCACCGACAGGATAACTCGATGCTGCGCATATCCGTGTCTATGAATATGTTAGCCGGAGATGTATTGTTCAAAGTGTAAATATATATTACTTTTACTATTTTAAGTTAACACGTATAAACAGGGAAATCTACTATATATATTTAAGTACTTAGTCAATATACCAGATATACAATTTTTAATTGTTTTCTGGTATTTAATGTACGAGTACGGGTTTGAATTTTTGGTTTTCGGCGTATTAATTTTATCTTAAACTATGAACATTATATTTTCGATTTTTCGTAGGCCAACGTCCGCCTTAAATCAAAAACCCACTACTAATGGTGATATCCCGCAACGCGAAGATACCGAATACCCTAGCAGCGGATTCGGCAGTCTGCCGAATACACGATCGTTGTTTCCATCAGGTATGCATACACTGGGTATTTGATTTATATTATAAATTATAATACCTACGTAAATTTATAAAGTCGATACTAGATACTTATAATATTACATGTTATTTTTTAAAAATAAATTCAAACGAGTTGCAGAAGAGTTAGGTCTCTCGACGTTGTGTAATATATATTTTTAACGAAAAACTTGTTACAATGAACAATTTATGATTATGGAGACATTTATACTTACAAAATGTCTTAGTGGGAGGAAACTGATTTTGTAATACAGTCGTTTTTCGACATATTTTTTTTGTTTTAAAATAACTATGCGTAATTCTTGTATAACGATTAAGCAATTTGGGTATAATTAAATCGATTTTGTGTTTTTTTTCCGCTTTTGACTGTTTAATTTGTGTGCGTAAATAATATTATTCAAACCTGTATTTTATATTAATTATAAAGAGTTAAATACGACTCGCTGTTCTACATCTGATATGCTTTTTAGATTCCATAGTTATTTTATGTATTAAAATCTTGGTCATCAGTGGTGAATCATCTTTATTCAGTTCTTCTTTACTGTCTAATAAGTATACTTAGACTAGAATGGTAATAGAAAACTTGGGATACCTTTATTAACCAACATTATATATGTTTTTGTGAATTAAGGTGTCCTTGATATCATTATTATAATGCAATTTTATTAGACCAACTTTTTTTTGTGTATATTTCGACTTTTGCTAAAAGTACTTGTATAATTTAAGAAACCATATCTACCGTATAATTACTATCAAACAATATTTAGAATTTTTTTTTTTTTTTAATCGCATTGTTATGAAATGAAAACCATTTTTGTTAAGAATAAAAAATAGTTTTAAATACATGTTTTCTTAAGTTTTATAAAAAATACAATAGTATAGTATAAAATATAAAAGCTATTATAGCATATCATTTTAAGAGCTGACGTTTTAAATTAGTTAATATTAATGATTTTTTTCGAATTTAGAAAAGCAATTCATTTCAACGTTATGATATGTATTTTGCAGTTACAAAAAAATAAAAACAAAATAAAATGTTTAAAACCATACAAATTGTTTTAATTGAATTTGCATAATATATGGTTTTTTGCGCGTCAAAAACTACTGCATGGGATGTCGAATTAAATAGTTTTTTTTCTTTAAAATGTATAATATATTAAATTAATTTTACCATCGTATGGTTATAAATTATAATACACAATACACTGCAGCGGTCTTGGCAATGTGGTGCATTTTCGCTTGTGTAGGTATATTGTTTGTAACCTGTGTTCGGACCGTATATTCTTAGCTTATCTGTGTCTTATTATAATGTATCCCTAATGATACTGGATATATCGCATTTTTATAGACATTCCATCCATGAGCAGTGGTTTAGAAAAACATGACGTTGGGTCTGAGTCAAATCAAAATCATTCGGAACAATTAGAAGACGACGCGATGGCGGTAACACACGACAACCCTGCTGCGCCCACTGCCACTAATCACGTGACTGGTTCGAGTGGGCATTCCCGTAATTCTTCGAATACTAGTAAAGGTTCTAGTTCTCACAACTCTCATTCGAGACACAGCAGTTCGGGTGACAGTGGGCACGTTCGGTAATATAATAATTATTAAGTTGAATAAAATAGTTCAATATCCTTGTACAGTTGTCGGGTATAAAATGGTACTACTATAAGTTATACCACGTTGCAGTATATGATGTATATTGTACATGTTTATATTATATTGTTATGATGCAGCGTTATCACTTATTAGTTATTTGAATGAATATATTTTAAAGTTTTCGCGCAGTCGAATGATGTATATAACTAAATCGTACTCTACTGGTGTCGTATAAAATTGATAGGTACATTCGTTTTTCATTTCACTTGAACAGTATTTAAATTGTGCAGGTGTATGTTATACGTTAGAATAGGACCAGCCTAGAATTTTATCGTTCTCCTCCATCCGCCAACCAATGTAGAGCTATTTTTTTTTCATATGTTATCACAAGTTTGTTGTAGACACGATAGTAATATTTTATCAATCATGTTCTAATGCGAACGAAAAATATTATAATCATAGTATTTAATAATTATCACTACGTTCCTTTGCGAATGTCGAAATCGCAATACACCTATCTACTATTGTGATATACGTACATCAGGTCGCCGTCCTGGCCCGTGTGGTCGCCTAGTCTGTTGCCGCCGCCGGCCACCCCGCCGCCGTCGCCGCCGCATCAACAGCACCCACAGCAGCCCCCCACTACACCCTTATGGAGCAGCCCTCGATCCAGATTCTGGTCGCTGCGTCAGGCTAAACACCAGCAGCCATCGCCTCAAGTGTGCACCCATCAAGACGCGTTCCGGACACCGGACAACAAGCACGGCGGAGGGTTCCGGTTCCCGCCGTGGTCCGGTCCGTCGCCTCGGACCAATTCGTCGCCTGGCCTGATGCCCCTGACCCCAGATTCCCCTAATAGGTAACGATGACCATTCTGCCAACCCCGCACCTGCGAGCTACGCTACCGCTGTCTTTCTGTTGGAATAATACGCTTCAGCCTTCACTTTAACTACCCACGTATTACTATCTCTCAACCCTCATCATCGTCGATATGGATCTTATTTATATAATATATAATATAGTAAATATATTTTTAGGTGGACATCCTTTTATAATATATACTATTGCTGTAATGATTTTAGTTACATTTTATGTACCACCCATGCTATTTAACACGGGATGTATGTTTCTGGCGTCTTAGGTGTTCTTGTTTACTCTGATGAATTTTGTTTTTGGAGAAGTGTTTATTTACAATTTTAATTATAGTAGGTATATATTAAACAAATTTAATTATATTTAAATTATTATTTTGCAAATACACTCTAGAAATGTTACTCCTTACTAACAGTTGACAGCAATACTTGATTAGTATAGGTATACAAAACTATCGAATATTGAATCAATTATTTATTGTTATTCGTGCACTTAGATGACTGGAATAGGTAGTGTGTGGAAAATATTTCGTGCAATAGGGCCAGCAGTCACTACTAATACTCTGCCTTAACTAAATCTTAACTGTCCGCAGGTAATTAAAAATAATTGTTTCAATAATCAATGTTTGCGTATAAAAATATAAATTATTTCAGAATATGAAATTACAAACAATATTTATATTGTAAATTATATTTACATATTAATTTTATAAAAATTATATAATAATTCTATTATAAATAAGGAGGTTTCTTAATTTTTTCACTTATGATCTCTAACTGTGTGGGCTGTGGAGTAATAGAACTCGTCGAAAGTAGGTACCTTGTCGAATTTTAGTTTAATCACTCAATGCCTTCATATGCATCACGGTTGTTATTGATTTTAATAAAATATACTATAATACAGAATAATATACTATAGGTACTATATATTCTTCAGTGATAATAGTTAATACTTTGTTTGATATAATATATATTTATATATTATTATTATATTTCGGCCGCGTATGTGTTTATTTTACCAAATAAAAATATGCATTAGATTGCAGTAAAGCAGTTCAAATATATATATTATACTATTTTAGTATAGTATATTTATGTAGGTTTTCTGTACATTATAACCGTATATTAGGTGATTATTTTAGTCACTCATTATTTCAAAATATTAATAAAAATATGTTTATAGTTTTGAAATAATGACTGTTGTTCGATTAAAGAATCACTCTGTATAACTTATAGGTACCTATTTGTAATATATATCGGTCAATGACGTCGAAGCATATAAAAAAAAAATTGTCGCTTTTATTTTTACATGCATATTGTGTACAGTACCTATGGAATTTTTATGTTGAGTAGATCTATTGCGATGCAAATGTCATAAATCTAGTTAAAATTCATATTCATGATTATGAATATTGTACGATAATAATATCTGCAGGTTTCATGTATCCAAAAATTATAAATGTAAAAATACTAATTTAAACCAAGTTTACGACGTAGGTATTTATATATTGCAATATACTTACTTAACATTGATTCTATACTGTGTAGTGTACACACTGTAATTTATGCTTACAAACGGTTTTAAGATTAAGGGGATAGGGGTCTTTAGTTTTATAAGAGGTTTTGGGTTACGTATCTACTTATATATATATATATATGAATAATCTATATGCATTTAACTATTGTACATCGTCGGGTTTGTGTGTGTGTTGTGCGTGTTCAGGGGCAGTTGTATGCACCACCGCAAACTGTTGTTGGACAGCACGTCTGCGGGTGGTTGTGGCGTGGCGTTGCCGGGAATGCTCAACATGAACTCGCTTCAGAAGCTTCCGGAACTGGACAAATCGCTCAGCACTTCCGACACCTTAGTGTCGTCTCCGTTTAGGCGACCTAGTCAAATGTTAGTTAGTTGGCTGACGTATGTGTGTGTATACTGTGTGTGCATGAGGAATCTGCGTCGGTTTTACAGCTTGAATGAATCGTCACTGAGTTGGCCTTTTCTTCTTTCGTTTTGAATATTACATTGCACGATTTTTTTTTATTGACCGTTTCTTCTATTTGTATCGTCAGATTATTTGAAATAGCTCTTACATATACACAAAATGTATTTACTCATACCATGTTTATACTGTGGTTGTTTCAGTATGATTTGTATATTTGCATATACAATTTTCAATATATTATATTGAAATGTGTGTAATACTCTATTTTAAAGACACAACATGCTTTTTCTATTTTAATTTGGTTTTTAGACTATTTAATGGTTTTAATGTCAACTTATTTTGTTATTTCATAACCAGATGTAGATTATTTCTCTTTAACTTTTTTTGTACCTAAATCAAAATATTGAACAGTTTTTTTTTTATTAACTAACACAGAAGTGGGATCCATCTTAGTTTTATATTTTGTTGCGTTTATTAATATTTTTATTGCATATTAGTTTTAAACAATTAAATAAAACTCTATTTTTAATTTTTTAATTTTTTTTCTATTTTATTTTATATTCATACATGATAGTTTTTAGAAAATTATTCCAATTATGAAATAAAAAATGTTGGTTATTATCAAAACTATTTGAAAATATTTTATTTCAAAACTATATATTACAATTTACGTAATAAGTTAAGTGTAGCCGTGTAATTAGATCAACATGTACATAATAATAATATTATAACACATGTAATAATATGTGTAATAAATATATATATATAATATATATATATATAATGATAATATGTCACAACCTTAATCGCTGTTATTGTTTTATTTAATTTTTTTTTTAAACAATGCGAGTGGTGTTAATGAATAAAATGCCATGAATGTTATATAATATTATAATAAAATCGTGCTATATATATATATATATATACGAGTAGATATAACTACGCTATGTCATTGTCTTGTCGGTATTACTAAAACCGATTCGTTTATAGTGTTTATATGATGCAAAAAGTAGAATCGATATTAGAAACTTATCGTAATTGTAAATAGGTACTTATAGTTAATTTATTTTATTTTAATTTGAATCAATCCGTCGAATATTAACATTAACATAATTAATGAACTATAAAAAACCTAATTCTTCTTTATATCATTCTTCTTTAAGTTTGTTTTAGTCTCTGCCCTAAAAATATTTCTCATGTTCACTTAAATGGTCAAATAATTTCTATGAAGAATCATGTTAAATACCTAGATTTCCTCTTCGACAAAATATTAACCTCGGCTAACTATATAAAATTAAAAAGGGCTAACTAAAGCCACAACTTGGATCCAAAATTTCTCTAAATAACAATATATCAGTTTATAAACAAATACTACGTCCCTAAAATGACAAATGAAATCCAACGTTGGGAAATCTCATAAAATTCAAATCTAACCAAACTTCGAGCATTTCAATTAATTACTCGTCTACATATGAATTGCTTTTCAAAATCAATATTAATTTATAATAAGTATTTTCTTAAAATTTTATTTTGGTCTCCCATTTTTTAAAATCAGAAGAGTGGAGGACTGTTTTAAACATTTTAATTTCTAATTGTAAGACAACAATAAAAATCAATGTTTTAACCTACCGATAGTCATTATTTGCTATTGACAATCCTTAGTATGTATGAAATGGGAAATGGAAAGGAAAATAATGTTTTCACGCTGGGACGTAATTCGTGTAGTTGTTAAATATCTTTGGGACACAACTCAAGTAGAAAAGGGATTTCGGAACGCAATTCGTGTGTAGCGAATAACTCTTCAGAGGTCTCAGAGAATCTGTAAATTTATAATTACCACTATAATAGATCTGAAAACGCGGTAGTGCACTATATTCATGTAGTATGGAATTAATCATCCTTAAAATGCTTATTGTTTTTCATTGCATGAATTATTATTAGTATTTTGCTTTTACGTTTTATATAACTTAGTGTTTTTCGAAAATTATTAATGATACTATAATAGTGTTATGTGTCCCCTTCGTTTTTTGCACTTCTGCATATTTACGGGCAAAGTTTTTTGAAAATTATCGATTATAATCATTTTACGCAGTCGTAAATTTACCAAAAATGAAACTCACAATGTAGTAACATTTATAATTCATAATGTTGTCGTTCCGCTGTTGTTCGTCGCTGTTAATAATAATAATATATATTGTTTCTCTCGGTTCTCGACGCAATAATTAAATTTTAGCTTAATATCATAAGTATAATAATGTAATATATTTCCGCATCAAGTTTTCATATTGGGCATGATCTCTATGCACGCGCATTTCGCTTTCCAACACCTACAGTAGGCTCTTTACATTCATACGTATCACTTCATATTATTTTGCATGTAATATAGTATATATGCCTACTTAAGGTTTATTGTATTATGTGGCTCTTCCATCATATTCAAATGTATTAAGCTAAATACGTACATAATATTATATACGGAGTGTTTCAAATTGAGTGACAAAAATTCCAGGTAGGGATTGTGTTCAATTGGTAAAGTTTTCGTTTTTTGATCCTATACCTATCTACACAAGTGACGTTAAATATAAATACATATTAAAAAAAAAAAATCTCGATTATTTTAAATGAAATTTAAATTTATAAATGCTTAAGATATATTATGTAAAAGTGTCCTTAAATTGAAAATTTATATCTAATCAAATTTTAACATTAATTTAAATATTTTAGCAACACTTATTTATTTTTAAAAATATTTCTCAATTTAAATGCTCTGCTATTGTCACTATAATAATCTACAGCACACAAAACATTTGAAACCCCCCTGTATATATTTTACGTGATAAAATATGCTTGCATGCCTTATACATATATATATATATTCTGCGCTTTCATACACTGTATTAGTTTTCATGTATTTCTTATTGATTTGTTTCCGCGTATTCTTTTTAGTCTGACGTCTAGTGGCACGGCGATATCTGCATCCCAAGCGTCGCCTGTACTCAGCGGTGTGGAGACCGGTTCGTTGGATCGCGGCAAGGCTGCTCTTGAGCGGCGTAATAAGAAGTCGGTCGCGACGGGCGGCAGCATCACCGACGATGGTTGCGCAAAGGCCACCGGGCGTGTGGAGGTGACTAGGGTCAACCCAGACAGTCTTATTGACCAGCTGCTCAGAGCAACTAACTTGGACGATCATTCGGCTGATGAGGAAAACAAGCATAGTAAGTTTAATGTATACTTTATATTAATTATATTTCGTTATTGTGTCGTTGTCGTTTGTACTATTATTACTCATCAATAGAATTACGAAATGAGCTTAGGCTGAAAGAAAATACTTTTTTTTTTTACTTAAACGTATCTTACACGTTATCAAATAAAACACACAAAAAAAAATTCAAAAGTTGTATTGAGGCTACTACAAATTTTGAAAAATATTTTTTTCCCCTTTTTTTATATAAAAAATTCCTTATGTAAAAAAGCATAATTTTTTTTATGCTTTAAAGCTAAGTGCTTTTGGACACATATTTTGATATAAATTAAAAATTGAGAAAAGGGTAGGGCACTATACTTAAATTTTTATTATTTTATTCAATATTTTAAAATAATATTTTAATGCTAAAGATATATTTTTTTTATAAATACTTTCCAACGCGCATTGTTTTTGAATAACATTTATTTTACACACTTTAATTTTTATTTGGTTTTGTAGTATTCAAGTACGTTAAATTATTCGTTATAATTTATTCACCTTAAAAAATATGAATAAATTTACAACTAATGAAATAAAATCTATAAAATATATGAATTTACATTATATCATGTTGAAATGCATAATTGTTTATACATAATATTATGTTACCTACTTCTACAAATTGATAATATGCATATTACATTACGAAGCACAAAATGCAAATATTAAAATGAAATTGTAAATGTATATTATTATTAACAGTAATGAAGTGTTTTTAAAATAGTTATTGTTAATGATTGTAAACTTAAAAATATTTATTTAAATTAATATATTTAATGATGTTCTACGGAAATTTAAGTCGTAGGTACATATTTAATTATAATACTATTACTAGCAGTTTACTGGTTTACATCAAATGTATGTGTTTATTTTTTGGTTTCATAGGATCGGGTCTACAGTTGTTTATAGCTAAAGACGGTACAACTACGCTCGGAAGTCAGGACGTCAAGTGTCACATGTCTAACAGTTTGTTTAAACAGGTGGTGATGGAAGACAATAGATAACGCCTAGAGTGTGTAAATCTACGATTATAGTTATTTAGTAAGTCAAAGAAATCTAATAATGTGACAATATTTTTAATCCTAATTATGATTTTTTATTTTTACAGAGTATTCACGAGCTTAACGCTTTTTTTGTTCTATGAAAAAGCTTACTTTGACTGAACGCCCTATACGGTTTGGTCGTGGTGCTGCTTTCCATTTGTCGCACGGCACATGCATTGCCACTAATAGTCATACTATTACAGATCTACTGTTTTAAAACGCCACCGTCGACGTTGTTATCTATTGGTCCGACCGACAAAGTTTTATATATTTATTATACACACATCCAAATTATATAAAATTTCAATTCTTTTACAATATTAATTTATATTAATTTATATATTGTATAATGTATATTGTTAAGTGTTGCTCTCCTCATGTGACATACATTAACAACCCGGAGAACCATAACACTGTTAATTATATATTTTGGTGTCTGGATTATATTGATCCTTATGTAGCTTGTTATCAAGAATTCTTATATTTTTTATTTCTCCATGTATCATCGTGTCATGTTAAACAGTAATGTATTCGAGTATTAGACAGTCCATCGTGTAACAAACGATTAAGTCACAAAATAATGTTCCTATAAAAGTTATAGACGTGCGTAATGACATTACCGATGACATCTGTTATCAAATATATACTATATTTTAATAACATTAAAGTGAAATATATCATGATATCCTAACTGTTGTACATTCATTGCACGCCACAACTATTTCAATTGTTTTCGCCCAATGGACTTTGCTATGGGACATTTAAGACTCCCTATATAACCTCGTCAATTTGGAAACGATTTTCATTTCATCGTCATATATATTTATATTTATTTATTTTTTGTCATTATTATGAACAACACCATTGATCTCTCTCAGATAAATTAATCAGTGAAACATCCAGTCACGTCATTAATTACGCACCGCATATTATATTGTAATACGTAAGCATTATCTTGTATTATTATTTATTTATTGTTTTTTTATTTTTAAATGGTTTGAAAGCCGCTTTATCGCACTGAAAATTAAAAAAGTGATTTGGTCAATTGTATTAAAACAATTAAAAATTATTATTATTATTATTATTTTTTTTTTTTGACAATTTTATTATATCTTTGTCTTGTGTTATTATTATTATTATTTTCTGTTTGTTGAGCTCAAAATGGACTATACGACTTGAAATAATCATTGTTGTTATTTATTTATAATATACATTATTATTATTTTATTATATTTTTTTTGTCATTTTGAATTTATTGTTATAATTAATAGATATTTTTTTTGATTTGTAAACAATAATAATTATAGTTAGGTACCTAATCAATTTTATATTGTTACATAACTACTATGTGCGCAACTAGTCATTCACATATTAAATATAACACGTATGATAAAAGAAAAAGATAATTTGTTCGGTATTTAAAAAGAAAAAGATTAACTTTAATACATTTTTTTAATGTAATTCAATACTAGTAAAGCAGACATATTTTTATTTATGCATTACTTTTTTCAGTGTTTTGCAGTTGCTTGTGTTAAAACATTTTCACAAAGTTTAAATTATACTATTTTTAATTATGTAATTTTGATAATCTCCAATAATTGTTTAATTACTATTATTATTTGTACTCGAAATGTATTTTATGATTGTGCTCACGCGTTGTAAAAACGTGATATAATAATAATAATAATTTTGAAATAATTTTGATTATTTTGTTAGAGCAAACCTGTTTATAAAATAATTGTTTTAAAATCAGACAAAATTAAACAGAATTTGACATTCAGATATTTCAGTTCCCTCAATTATGATGCATTGTTCAATACTTCAATACATCATTGTGTATACCTAATTGGTTTGAATGATTAAAAGTGTTATTTGTTTTTTGAATATTATTATGTATTTTTAACTTTTTTTATTATTTATTGCTTTATTTTATTTGTGTAAACTCTACATGAACAATTTCTTAGACATAGACAACATTTATAAACATAATTATAAAAGAACAAAAATCAAATTATGTTTTGTCAAAATCTGTACTAAATTCATACTGTCCAATCACTGTCATCATTGTCTAATTACTCAAATACAAGTATGGTACTTATACATCTGCAATAAGTGCCATATGTTTTAATAAAGCAAATTATGAACCCACTATCTATGAAATTCAGTTACTTAAGATAGTGATATTTTTAATGTAATTTGTTGTATGAAAAAAAAAACAAATTGGAGAAGTATATAGCTCTGATATATAGTAGGTTTTTAATGTACCTCATTGTCATTGTGTAGGTAACTTTAATAGGTGTTTTAAATTTGAATTGAATTCATTGAATTCTTCAAATCATTGTGTTCAAAAAACGATTTTTGTATTGTTTATTCTTATTTGTTCTATTATTTTTATTACTCTTAGGACGATGAGTTTAAAATTCTTAAGATTAATGTTTTTCGAATAACAACATATTAACTGCAATTGTAATATTTTGTTTTCATAATATTCTGATTTGAAATAAGAACTTCAAATGTCTTAAACAAAAATTGTACCTATGCATATTTCTGATATTCTTAGAACGCTTTAAAAATTGAAACCTTCAAATTTTCAATTGTAACTACAGAATATTATATTAATATTTATAGAAAAAATGCAAAAATATCGAACATTTGAAATGCTTCTAAATAACTAAATATTAATTTAAAATGATTTGTTTACTTCATTGTAATACATAGAAAATGATAGTTAAAGTAATAGGTAGGTAATTAAATTATATTTAACTTCCATACAAGTAAGGTATAGTGACCAACCCATACATTTTATATTTCTTGTAAAATTAATATTATATAATATATAATGCATATAAGTATTCATTTAAAATTTTTTATAAATTGATAAAATGTTAATTATTTATTAATGTTACTTTTTAACACAAACATACATTTTGAATGGGTTTATAATGGGTTACCTATCTGTTTTATTTATTAGGTCTTATCTTTTAATAATGTTTTACTTGTCCGAATAAAAAAATAATTCATGATTACCTATATAATGATAATAATAAACATTAGTCTTGCTAATACAATACATATTTAAATATTTTATTGTAAGTTAAACGTTAAAAAAATTATGTTATTCACATAATATATTTATTTGTAATAAGTTTGTTATTTAGGTAGGTATATTATATTTCACCATAATTTTACACTTGAAGTTTACACTTGAATAATATTATACTGGATCGACTTACTAATTATGTATAAGTAGGTAGTATAATATGTACCTATTAATAATGAACAATAATATAACATAGGTAAACATATATTATTATTGTCGAATAGTTAGTTTAAGCCGTTTTAGGGATATTTTTGTATTAAGCGATTTAAAAAAAATATACACAAATGTCTTATAAACTATAATACCTATTAGAAAGCAATCTTAAAATTATATTACATTGTGACTTTGAGGTTGATAAATTTATGTATTGTTCGATGTAAACCTACTCATATTTAACGTCTATGAATAGAATAGCTAATTGCCAAATAAGTTAATTGTAATTATGTGACTAAACAGTGATGGAGTGATAGAGTGTGCTCATCACAGTTTTTAAATAGTTTCTTATTTTCATCAATAGGCAATTTATTAAATTTCATCAATTTATAAACAATTGTAAAAATTATTTTTTAAATGCTGAAAATATTTAATGAAATGCTAAGTGTTTTAACGATATAATCGTTAACTGTGTCCAAACTGACGCCTTTTTAATGTTCACAAGAAAAATGATCGCGAATCGAAATTGCATAGAATATAATGCTGTATGTTTTTTTCGTTTTCGTTTAAAAAGTTGAAGGTTGAATTAGATTGTAATTAAAAAATTGAATTATTTTTTCAGAAGTTATAACTATTAACGTATGTACCTATATTATACAATTGGACAATTATTGAGTATCCGATAATTTTAGTTTTTCTGGTGTTATTTTATACGAATTAAAAAAACGGAGTTCAAATAGTTCAATAGGTATTCGGTTCGAACACGTAAAAGTATGTTAAATAATTTTATCGCATAGGCCGCCTTAATCGTAATAATCTAAAACTGCAAAGTGATTCCTTATGATCTAGGTACCAAATATTTTATTTTATTATTTAATATTAAAAAATATCAACTAATTGTAAAGAAACAGACGGGCGATGATCATTGACATACATAATACGTATTACGTCAAACTAATAATGATATTCATTTTATTATTTTAGAAATTTTCTTTAGGGTCTTTGATATTTCTATAATCATATTATCTAATATTTCACCACAGTCAGCAACGAGAAAGCGATCTTCTTTGAATTTAGCGTACTTACCTACTGTTAAAATTAATTAAATTAAAACGATTTTTCATACAACAATTTAAATGATAATTGCTTATCATATAAATATGTAAATTAATTTATATACTTCAGTATGAAATATTAATTCGAAGTTAGTACGCTGTTTATCAGGGGTGTCCAACTCGCTGCTGGCCCGTGGCAGATTTTTATGCGGCCCTCACTTCATTAAAAAAAAAAAAAAAAACATTAATTAATTGTATATAATATATTGATATTACAAGAAAAAATGAGTTACTAACAGTGGCGTATACAGGGGGGGGTTTAGGTGTTTAAACATATCCCCCACCATTGCCTTTCCAAATTTAACAAATGTATTATTTTATATTTATATTATTGTAAATTTTCATTAATTCTAGTACCTACTATCAATAAAAATATACGACATAAAAGCAAAACATTTCTGAATAGTGAATATTCCAAGAACTCGTCCAGAAACCTGATTGATAATAATATTATCTTTTTAATAATATTATCACGGGTTTTCAACAACATGACCACGATTTAAGATATTATTTATGGTTAGGTTTAATCATTATGACCACGGTTAAGACTAATTACAATGTTTAAAGTAACGATATTTGATGATACTGTTTGCTCATAATTTATATCACGATATTCAAAAATGAGACTGTCGTTGATCTGTTATTTTTAGTTGTGTGGTGATACTGTGATATACTAAACTTTGAAAATTTGGAATTTATAAATATACAAAGATTTACATTCAAATTCTAATTGATCAATTCCTATTAATATTAGTATATGCCGTCATGAATACATTTCTGATAAAAAAATAAGAAGTGCGGCAGTTCCTTAATCTCCATCAAAAATGGTTGTGGTAAGTTAATTTTTTATTTAATTCTATTATTTATACAACAGATAATATAAGTAGTCATATATGTACGTATAAGAATGTCGGTTATTATATTTTAGACTAACACTGATAAAGACAAACACAAACGTTCTGTGGAAGATGATGAAGATGGTAGGTACCACTAAAAATACTAAAACTGTGAGTAATTATTACTTAATTACATTTGGTTAAGAAAGGATGACCTATTTGCTTACCAAATTTTAAATTAGTAACTTACTTACTAGTTAATATTAACTTGATGTTATAACTTAATTTTAATGTGTAACTCGTTTATGCACTGTCGTACTCATTTAGAAATTTAGAATATACGTACTATAAAGCACTAACAGCTATAGAATTAAATGACCGGTTATTTTAAATATTCTTTTAATAAAAATAGATTTTTGATTTATCGATATCCTACCAAAATATTAAGCAAAATAAAATAAATGCTTGGTCAATGATAACGAATTTAGGTGTTTATCAATATTTGGTAAGTAAATTGTATTTTGTTAAATTAAATTGTATGTATTTTTATAAGCTATATTTAGGTTAATTCATCAAATCAATAATTAGAAATCTGAGATACATTATATACAATATATTATTTTTGCAGTCTATTGTTTTCATAACCGAATTTCGTCGTATTTCACATTTATTAAGAAATTTTGAGCGGCGTATGGGATAGGCAATTTAGGGGCATTTGTGCGTGGAACTCATCGCGTGTAACTTATTTACGTCTGGTTTTCAAAAATAATTATTGTTTTACAATACATTTTTTATTCTTTATTTTTAATACGTCAAAATGGTGTATTCTCATCTCATCAATATTTTTGCACTATGATTTATGTTGTATTGTCGGGGTGTATTGTGGAGATGGACGGAGTTCCCAACGTAATACGTGGTCTTTAAATTATTATACTTTCATAAAAGCATTTTCACTCGGGTTCTTGTAAAGTAAAGGAATCGATCTTTTAATATTGATGTCCTTACGGGCGTTTTAGAATTTATGCCTGAATTCTTATTATATAATTTTGAAAAATATATTTTCTTAAGTGAATGTTTTTTACATACACACTATATATAAATATTTATTTGTATAAACTATTATTTTTAAATTTATTATCCATATAAATTAGTGAAATATATTTTTGGCGAGTGCCTAAATCGATCGACAGACAGAAAACTTAAAAAAAAAATAGTGATACAATAAAAGTGTTATATAATATGCAAAACGTGGCTTGGAGGTCTTTTAGTAAGAATATATTACCAGATGGTACTAAACTGTAACGAATTTATTAATATGTATCATGAAATTTCGTATACTATGGTATAATATTTTATATGAACTTCGGATAGAATTATTATGGGGACGTTCATAAACTAGACTAACATTGAAAAATGTTAGTGAATTCACTTTGGTGTTTAATAAAATTTAAAATAAAACAGGTAAATCAGAAGGTTTAACTACATAAATAAATATAGGAGAGGTGGGTACTATTAGTCCCAAACTTCCATTTCTACAATATTTATGTTTACAACCAAAGTTGAATGCCATAAAAGATTTTATAATTTAATGTTATTACGTTATTCGCATATGGGGAAGAATTACAAATTCTTTATGCGCAATTTAATAGTTTTTCAGCAAAATCCTGTAATCACTGAAAGTGTTATTTCCTCAAAATGGCATAAACACAAAAAAGCGGGAAAGTGGGTACCGCTGTGCTGTACATTAGGTGCCATGTGAATCATTATTATATATTATAGGAGTGTTAAATTTAAATCCAATGATAAATTATCATTGTATACGAAAAACGATTCTGAACGAAGATGATTTATCAGCTTAGGATATAGTTTCCAGTGGTTGGTGAAAAAGGTGGTTTATGTTTTAATGACCTGAATACACCAAAATTTAAGTTTTTTTATAATTATTGTAAGCTAAACTTATGAAAAACCTTGTATTACATTTTCAACTCTTAGCTACTTATACAAACAATTTTATGAATTATACCTACAAAATAATTTGCAAATATTCAGGAATTTGACAAATTGTTGTCAATATTTGAACTTCAAATGCTAATAAAAAAAATAATAATAATTTTTTAATCACTATAAGAATAATTTATGAGGAACTTTGCATTAAATTTAAAGTATTTTGATTGGGCCAAAAAAATTTTATCGACACTTCAAAAAATAATTCTCATAAAAATCGAAAATATAGGTCTATAAATAAGTTATAACTCAAAAAAAGTCAAATATTTTTGAAAATTTAACTGTATATAGATGACACTGATATAAACATTTGGTGAAAATTTCAAGTATTTATAGTGATTAGTTTTTGAATTACAATCATATAAAAAATCGATTTTGGCGAAAACTGGTTTTGCGTAAAAATTTCCGTTTTTCCGTCATTTTTTTTTGTTTTTCTCGATTTTTTTGAAAACTGTTGGTAAATGTTTACTTTTGACCTGTATAATGCACCAAGGATATTCACTTTTACATCGGAAATCACCCCCAAAGTTTGAAATTTGAGCATTATTTTTACTACTGTACACAGACACACAAAAAAAAAAAACACATCATTGTAAAATAAATATATTCATCACTTCGTTTAGAATCTAAAACGAATTATACGGTAATTTATAAATATATACTTCTCTATACAACCACTCTGCAGGTATACACAAGCGCAGTCTTCTTGTACATAATATTGGAAAATTGAAAAAAGAACTTTATATCACAATAATTTAAAAAGGTTATTTTTTGAATTACCAGTAATAGCTTGTGAGAAAAAATAAGAAAAAGGTAATATAGATTGAATAATAAACCAACGATGAACTGTTTGTACTTAAACGCGTTTTAGGAATGGTCATCATCAAGAATGCAATTTGGTTGCACCCGATAAAAACCCGCACGTAATTCGATCTAAATTCGAGTTTTGACACGCGATTTAGATGCAAATCCACTAACACATCCTCTGCATTGTGGGGCTGGTACGTGTTTATTTAGAACATTATTATTATACAATAGTATACAACACGCGATATTGTAAATTATGTTATTAAATAATAAATTCGATACAAATCACATCTCATGGTACAAGAACGCATTCAACTTTTTACAATACAACCACACAACCTAACAAAATATTCTTATCATATAGACCATAGGGCGTTGTTTTGTTTGATATTTTGCTAGTCCGATGACTCTTCTGAACATGACGTGTCTTTAGCTTTGATTGCGCCAGAACGGGAAACCGTTAATTTTCCTAATAATCGGAACTCGATTGACTGCAGTACCTACCCGTGATCATGAAAACAAACCATAGGCCGCAAAAAACGCCAAACTATTACCCAGTATGCACGCAGAAACGTCTTCCGCATGATTGATAAGTCGTTTTTTTATATGGGTTTTACTATAGTACGGTGATATTATACTTTACTTATTATGGTTTTCTTCCGTTTTGTGTTTCCAATCTCTAGATTCATACCGGAAACTTGCACGATTGATTACGCTCCTACTTCGATTTCATTTTGTTTGGTAATTATGTTTGATCCAATCGAATATATAGTTAAAAATGAACCAAAATATCGTGCGATAACTTTTTTTATATAGTTACCAAAATAAACACAAACTTTTGTTCATGTTTATATATTAAATTTAACGGTGTTTCTATATATGGCTAATATTATTGATACTCAGTTATTTTATTTAACAATTTAACATACAGTATTAATACTATTCTTGATGACCAGCGTGATTTGAAACCATTAAATCCACACCGGAAACTTGCACAGTCTATAACGGTTATATTCTGATTTCAATCTTGAGAGTAATAACACCACCTCAGGCACTGAATTTACGTCAAGATTATTATTTATTTGATGAGTAATCATTGCTTTTTTTTTACTTTTTTGAAATTCTGTGTGTGTGTTGTTTAAATAATTATTTTTACAATATAGGCACAATAGTGCTTTTGTTTCATATCGTTATATTTTAATAGGTATTATGTGATTGAATGTTCACGACAACATTTTGTTATAGACTGAAATTGTTTTAATGAAGATAGCTAAAATATATTTTCCTATTTCCATATGTTACAAATCTGATTATTTATGTTTGTTAATAATATATTACAATGTAATAGTTTATGTCCAATGGCTGTAGTTGCCGATGGCCCGTTCAATGGCGATGACGGGTGCTAACTGCGCAATAAATATCCTTAAATTTTCCTTGTCGAACGGTCCATACTATAATACTACGTATTGTGTTGTATACGATGTATATTTTTTGTCTTTTTTTTCGTAGCACGTGTAAATATGTAATGATATAAAAATTAATTGATTTTCTTTTTTTTTAAAAATTATGAATGTATTATAAATATTTATTTGTTTTGTTTATCATTATATGTTTATAACTCAAAATGGTATTTAGGTAGCGTTTCTAATGGTTTGACTGAACAATATAATATTTAAGAGTTAGGAATGTATAATATATATATGAGACTGTGTGTAACTTTATTAGATTTAGGTACTAAGGTACTTGTTTTATATTTTACCTAGTACCTAGTATATTTTACCTAGTGCAACGGAGCTAGTGTTGTATAATATGTATGTTATCTATCGCAAAATTATTATCTACTACAAATTCTACTTTTAACAAGGCAACGATTTATATTTATGTTATTAACTATCAGCTATACCGATAATAAATAGTATACGACTGATAAGCTATAACTGAACAGAACCAAAGATGTAGGCAGGGCCATATTTACGCACGGACAAAATAGGCATTTGTCCTAGGCCCATGTAGCCAAGGGGCCCACCGGTGACTATCACTAACTCTGTAATATTATATACTAATATATTATTTTGTTGATATAAAAAAAATTTATTTTCTATTTTGTCCTGGGCCATATATTTGGTAAATCAGGCTCTGGATGTAGGTAGTTTTACTGTATGCAGGAACAATACGCGTACTTAAATATTTAATCGACACGGCACCGAGGTTGACGAGTTCAGATCTCTGACATCGTGGTAGTAAAGCCGTACTGTTGATCGTAAAGGTTCGCGTAGATAAACTACTTAGCTAGGTTGTTAATAAATTTGTTGTTTTATTGTTAAAATACTAATACAATTAATAATGGACACGATAAATGGAGGGTGTTACGATTGGCCTTTAAATAGTCGTATTTAAAAAAAAAAAAACACATACCTAATTACGGATAAGATAAGTGAGTGGTTTTACGACCAATCAACTCTGCAGAATAGTTTTATCCAAAACACGATATACAGGCGTATTGGACAGGCGTATTATACAGACGTTAGGGAGTTTCACTTAGATGGGTCTAGTCCTTCTATTAACTAGTCTAACTTATAGTTCTGTTTGTACGGTGTGAATTTGCTCCTATATGCGCTAATATTTTAATTATACACACTCATACTTGGGGTAGTGCAGTTGATGAAATCGCAGGACACGAACAGGTATTTTATTATAATTGCTAATTTGGCGATGCTTATGAAAAAGATGATTTATATAACATGTATACAAAATATGGTTATACGAAACTAGTAAGTACCTGCAATATGTGCTGGATTTGCTACAGCGGATACATATTACATAGTTTTTGGATATTAAATTAAAGTAAAGTAGGTATGAAATAAAAAGACACAACAAATAGTAAATATTAATTTTAAATTGCTAAATGCAGAATATTGGTGGCAGTCAGTTAATGCATTAAAAGAAATTATTATGTTAAAAGTTTTTGTAACGACATTAAAAAAATATAAACCCAAGAAAAAAAGTACAGTAGTATTTGACCAAGATGAATTTTATTACCATTAGCAATAAAAAATGTATTTTATCATGTATAAATGGTTATAAAATTAATTGGTTATAGTAGTTAACGTATAACATAATTTGGCAAGTAGGTAGCAAAAATAACAAGATAGTACTGTTTAATATAGAATGAATTAACGTCAACTTTTTTTATAGTTAATGACTAAAAACACTCAATGTACCATCTCGTTATGTATAAGTTGATTGGTAGTATCAATAATCACGAGATTCATATCGGCTGCAAAAAAATGTCAAGAAAAAAAGCTTTGCAAATTTTACAAAATTTCCGGTATCTTATTACTTTTCGTTCTTGTTTATTGTTCGTTATTATTATTTTTTTGTTTTAAAATTTAAACAAGTAAGGATGCTGCTTAAAACTATAATTAATAATATTCGTAATTATTTCATAATGTTGTACCGATAGTGCAATTTTCATTATAGCACAAATCTAACAGAAAACTCGGTATAATTTCTATGGGAAATCGGGGGGGACTAAGCTTTCCCCCCAATAGTTTAAAATACAACTGCTCTAGTACAGCAGTGCATATAGAATATAGATGTAATGAACATTTATTACTCAGCCCCCCAGTAATTTCATCAAATTTCCGCTTATGGGAAGTGCTGAAATCTAATCTATACCTAAGACCTCAACCAAATTCGATCTTGAATAGTGATAAAGTGACAACTATAAACTGCATACAGACTACAGAGCTTGGTTACTGAGGTTATTACTTTATCGGGGTTCTTTGAAACATTGAATTACAAATTTAATGTTTTTAAATGTTAATAATATGCGGAGACAATAATAACTGCCATGCATTATGTTTTTATAATAAATAAATGCTGTTATCGTTGCAGTAGACAATAAATAATAATAATAAAAAAAAATATTTACAAAAATATTTTTATGGTAATAAAATAAAATATATTTTTCGTTAGGTTTTCGGACTTAGTATTTTTAACAAAATCCACACACGCCCACATTCATAAAATAAAGATCATATTTATTCGTTTGGTTTTGTTTCGGCGCAGTGTCCATACCTTAGATCTCTTCATCCGACGATAACACCTCCGCACACTTTGTTACCGATGGACGGAAGACGAGAGTAGTGCGACGTTCCAAGACACACAGTGACCTCCCTCAAACATTTAAACGCCTAAGTTGTGCTGGTATTTCGTTGGAATTTAAACTTGAGCGTTATTTTTTCACGATCTAACCAAAAGGATTACATACAAACACACATGCACATAAAATATATTATATATACTCGCGTTATATATATATACATACATACGCGAAAAGGTATCAAAACACTTTGAAACGTCGTACAATAACGTTTATGGGAATAACGTTTCGTCGTGCGTTTAAAGGCTTACAATAATTCTTGGTGAGAGGAAAAAAATCATATATATATATATGAAATGGCCTAAGCACAACGACGACGACCACACCGCTATCGCCGTTCGGTCACTTTCCCTCTCTCTCCATCTCTCACTCTTTCTCTACCAATCTCTCTCGAAGAAAACGGGCGCGGAATTGATCAATACTTATTACGGATTACACGGCCGCTGTTTTTTCTCATTTTGTGCTCTACTGCTGTGTGTAATGTGTATGTGTTTTTATGATCGGCCACCCCTTATATATGTATGTGTATGTGTTTGTGTGTGTGTGTGTGCGAGTAGTTTTTTCTTTTTTTACTCCCGGACCACCGCTCCCCCGGACAGCCGGAGGGGTCCCTCCTCCGCAACCGCCTTACCCCGGGGGCTAAAACCCACAAAAAAAAAAAAATAACAGCTCTCTCCGTCAGCGTACACCCTCCTGTCATTTATATATGTATGTATATACACACGCGAAAGACGACGACAAAACACCCTAAACGACCGTGCGGTACCGCTGCTGCCGATATTTTTTAATGTTATTTCTTTCATTCTTTGTATGTATATAAATATATATGCACATAGCGTGTATATACGACGTGAGAGCGACGGGGCTAAAAAGAAGTACTGAGCACCCCGAGGGCTTTGCGTCTTTGGAACGGCGACACGTAGAGTGAGAGAGAAAGTATATTATTTCCTTTTTGGAAATTTTTAATTCGGGTTTAAAGATGACGTCACGTAATGATTTCCTTTCGCGGTCGCGTTTATATCAATGCCGTAAAAATAAAAGAGAAAAAAACCGTTTTTTTCTTTCACAGGCATTCCCAACGCGTGGGGTGAAAAATAATAACATTGCACCACTTATAAAAGTTTCAATTAGTTTGTTTTGGTACACTTTTAAGGTTTTCATTAATATAAAAACTTACGCATATAATAAAGCCATATCATGTTAATTATAAATTCATTAATATAACCACAAGATGTAATTACTTATAATTTGTTGTTGCATTGTTATTCGTTTTATTTTTCAAAATGGTTTGAGCATATTGTATTATATTATAGAATTTAAAGTAATATCGTTTTTTTCACATAAATAAATACTGTAAGCAGAATATAGTTGTGCACTAAAACCAAAATTTGTTTATAGCTTATTTATTATAATGTACGTATTGCATATAATGGATATTAATATCGTAGTTTTCTACTTATTAATAAAAACTTTACTAACGTTGGCGAAAATGTAAATTTATCGTTATTGCGACCAACTGTACTGTTTTAGTTAAACGAGTCTAGTCTTGTATTCATCATATTATAATACATAATGTTCATGATATTATATGAGCAAGAACATATTGTATGTTTTCAAAATGAGAAATACGTTTATGACTCAGAAAATGTTTTATACTGCGTTTTGTATATATATATTATATACCTACCTATTATAGTGGATTGAACTCAATGATGTTATTTTCTCGATCGTATATAACGTGGCTGTAGTTAGGTTCATTAATTTTTAAAGTTTACTATTCGCCCGACATTAGTTAAGTGCACATTATACCCTAATGTGAAATTTGTTATTGATCGGTGCGGAAAACAGTATAATTCGATTACATCTGGTTCGTTGAGCTTTTATATCATTATACGTGGGCCTTTAATGGGAGTTTTTTTGGCTCCAAGAAAAAAAAATAAATTGCCAAAACTAGATCTAATTTTTATTATTCGACCAGAGAATCTTTTAAATTACATGTTATCTGAAAATATAATCTTATAAACTTAATTTTTTAATAAAAATATAAACCATTAGGAAATATTACTGAATTAGTTGAAAATTTTAAGATATTATGCATTTTAAATTGTAATATACTATAGTCTATAATTAGGTATTAATTTTTATGTACACGAAATAACAAATAGTCTGAATTATTACGTCACATCTGTTACTAACATATGGCCATAACCATTGAGAATATTGTAACAGTGGTTTTAAACTTATACGGTTTAGAAAAAAAGTAATTTTATAATGTTCAGAAATATAAAATATTCAGGGTCACTCAGTTCACATAGGAACGTAATTTATTGGGGGTGGCAAGTAGTGCGCTACATCAACGACTTTTCTATTCTGCCAAAAATAAAATAAATGCGCCAATATGTGTATTAAATCTTATATTGAGTTATTATTTCATATAATTTAATTTTTTTTACTTTTTAAATACACTGTTGTTATGGTCCAGAATCGATTGACTACCAATGGACCTTAATATGTGCACTATATAATAAAAAGGTAGTTTTAATATTGCACAATGTTATCGTTTGTATAAATAAAAAACCACGAGTCAACTTATATTCCTAGTCATTTAATCGGCGTTAGAATAAGAAATCACAAACCTTGGGTAATTTCCCATCAATGTGTTAAAAACAAAAACAAATAAAAAATTAAAAAATTTTTAAGTCTTAAAATTGCATTCCTGTTTTTTTCCTTGTCATTTAAATCTCATCGCAGTTGCCTTTTACATTACACTAGATATACACTATACAGTGATTTAAAAATGACACTCAAACATTTTGTTACCAACAAAACAAGTGGAAACAACTGAAAAACTTATATGACGCGCCTGGATTGACTCACGATAAATTACTATAAGAGTTTATGCCACCTCTTACGATTTAGTAACTCAAAATATGGAGGACTCGGCGTGTGTTATTTTATAAGCTATACATTTGCATCGAAATCGATCGATGATAAATATTCATATTTTCAATACGTCTATTTTCAGCCTTCAGGTTATGGATGAAAAACGCCAGCGTTTTGAATGGTGTTTATAACTAAAATAGGTTTGACGAAAAAATGCATATTATTTCTGTTCGTTTTGGGCCCGATATTTGTCGCACACTTTACGATATACTTTGTACGAATTGATTGCAGTACTAATTATTGAGACAGTCGACTGCGAGCTGTAGACACAGCACGTCATGTTGTGGCATAATGTATTTTAATTATTATAGTCGTTTAAAACACACACGCGCCATGCGATATAACCATAATATGCAGGTGAACTACGTGAAAAAAACGTCCGTGTATAAAAAACTGTTTAAAAAAACTGGCTCGAGTCGACACTTTGAGAACCCTTGCCGGTTAAAAAAGAAGGAAAAAAACTGCCCGTGTGGGGCCAGAGGGAAGAGAGTGAAAAAAAAATGTACACCCCGTCCGACCGGGACCTCTGTTGCAGTTACGTGGGGTTGCGGCCCGGAACACGTGGCACGCGCGCTAAGGGGTGCGCGCCGTATATACATTTTTTTATGTTTTTAAATCGCCCTCGGTGTACGGTGCGCAAGTATATGTATATATATGCATGCGGAACCCACGGGTCGGGCTAACCCCACCGGTCAGACGGACGGGGCGCGAAGGACTCCTCCGCCAGTTCCTGTTTTTTTTCATTAGTCCCTCCCGCACCCCACGCCGTCGAGCGCGCGCACACAAAGGGGTTAATACCGTAGTATACCCCGAGCCTGAGGGTCTCGGGCGAGAAGCCGCTCCTCGGCAGCGGCGTACAATAATAATAATATAATATACGACGGCGCGATGCACATATTAACCACGTCATATATATATATATATATATTATATATTATGTATACACACATGGTTTAATATTGTATTGTGTAGATATAGTGCTGTAGTGTTATACACCGCGATACGCATCCGTATAAGTTTAATATTATTAGTAATTATTGTGCGTTATACGCCGTGCTCGAAACGGCCGTGTTTATGGTATAGTGATATCGCAAACAAAAGATGCGTTTCGAGACGCCATTTTTGGTGTGATAGTTATAAATTAGATATGTCATACGTGTACCGGTTAAACCTCAGTGTTTTCGATCGTGGTGAATTGTATTGTTTTATACATACTGGACGTATTTCGTAGTTTGTTTGTCTTCGCACACAACCGTACACCGAATAGAAATATTATTAGCGTTCTCAGCTTCTGTTTTTTATTTTTTTAAATTTTAAATCCAAAATAGCTCTATATGACTTGACTACGAAGGTTTATCAGATTTTTGAGAAAATTAAAAGCTAATAACAGTATAACATAGTTCACAATTTCGTTATTTTTTTTTTTAAGTTACACTAAGCTCATAAACCAAAAACCAGTATTGATCATAATCACAGTTTCAATTTTCTTATATTATCCAATAATAATAGTAAGGTTGATAATAATATTTTTACATGACCGTATTTAAAAAAAAAAATCTTGTATTAGGTCAAATATATGGTAACTATGGCTCACTGTCTATAATATATTATTAATGTGTAATACAAATAATATTAATATTGTATAACTCGTCTTTCAATAAGTCCAATCGGGAAGGGTTTTCGTCTAGGTATAAAATTCTTGGTATAATAGTAGTCACCACCTTTCTAGGATAGTTTTTTTTATAAATCAAGTACCTACCTATACGGTTTTAGAATTTTTAATTATATTATTCTCCCGATTTCATTAATATCTGTATGCTTTTCTTTCATTTGTATAATAATTATAAAAAAATTAAAAAAAAAAATTTAGAAGATCAAATATCCAAAAATGTAGAGGTGTAATATTCATTTATTATTTATTAATATTTTATATATTTTATAGGTACCTACTATCTGTTTACAATATAGCGTTGAAATATTGTCTTGAGAATTCGGAGATGTTATGGATCGAGTCTTATTTTTAATGTTGTCACAAATTGTGATCAAAATAATATGTACATAATTAAATCTCTTTATATAAATTATATAATAATGTGAACATTGTGTGGTTATTAAAATATTCTTTATCTAATCCGCCTACTCATGTTTCACAATATTATAATAATTATTATTGAGTGCATAGGTACCTATATGCATTTACTCACATGTAGCAGAATACTTACCAACACCTTGTATAAAATGAATATTGCTAGACGCATTCACGTAGGTCGCGTTTATTTTAATAGTATTATTATTAGCGTTTACCATAATAGAACTTATAATAAAATTACAGTACATTTATACAATTAGAAATCTACAGATGCTGAATATTGTAATATTATTTACGATAATATTATCGTGTCACGTAGGATGGCATGTCCTATACGCAAATCTCATGGGAAACGATTAGTTAACAAATTAAAGTTGAGTTAAAAAGTTATTATTTTTTTTTTAAATTATTGAATTTTAAGCGTTAGTCTTTACTCGTAAGTCAATGTTTTAATCAGTGAACTAATTTAATCGGTTAAAGTATATTAATAGTTGATTTAAAAAATAATAAGTTGAGTTACAAACAGAGACTAGATTTTATATATATATATATATTTATAGCTGCAGTTGAAAAACACTATAATAAATCAATTATTGATGTTTAATTTTAATCATACTATGTATAGGTACAATTATTTCAAATAAAATAAACGAAAAATTAAATATTCATCGATTAAATAATTTAGTTTACACATTAAATTAGTTATACTAATTAACGTGTAATTATTTTAACTTGTACAGTTAGTGGCGATATGTTCTTTATGAAGACTTTTTAGGAAGCATTTTTAATAAAATATATTAACGAAGAATTATAACATATTTTTATTACTATAGAATTTGTGAGGTCGATGACAATTTACAAATTTTTCGTATATACGTGTTATTTTTATTGTTCGATATTGACGATTGATAAATTCTACACCGATTTTCTATCATTAAAATTTTTAAAAATTCTCGAGTTTATTATGTATTCTAGAAATCGTTAGCTTATTATAATATATACGCGCAGAAGTACAGTTTTTTTTATTTTTTAATGGAAATTTGTTGTTTTTATAACGCTATACAGTGTACTATACATTCACGTTTATAAAATAAAATAAAACTGTTAGAGCAGTGCTCGGCGTCCTATATAGTATGAATGCTTCTATTCTCTCAAATAAAAAGTATTAAATATTTAAATTTTGCTTTTTCAGCACACAAAAATTAACACTCGATTCGACGCATTCAAAACGATCGTGTATACGTATATAATACAATACGATTTTAACGGAATTCGTCACCGCCGCGATTTCCCCCCCCCCCGAATCGATAAACCCGGACGACTGGATAAAGTGTACCTAACTATCATGTAGGTTAACTATTTGTAATGGCCGATTGCCGTTTAGAGAAAACGGTTTAGACGGTGTTTTATTTTTCTTCGACATCCGGAAAGGACATTATTTTTTAAGCTTTTTTTTTTGTGCACGTTGTTAAACTGTTGTTTATCTGGGTGTTTTTTTTTGCGTTTGTCTGGCCTGACCCTGAACACCATGCTGCAAACATACACACACGCACATGTACGCAGTGGGGTCACACTATAGTAGTTTTCGACCCCTCAGAGTCTGGCTCACAACGGCATAAAAAAAAAAACTACTACTTGTACTACTATTACTACTACTACTACTCCTATATATTTTACCCCCGTGTGTACTATTGTCGACACCCTGACCTACTAAAAAAATCGAACCAGATCGGTTCGATGTGTGCCTGAAAAATGTTGTGCGTTTGTGCGACGTATCGTGGTGTAAGCTGACTAACGATGACGGCGACGATACAAGTTTTGCAGTTATATAAAACGCGTACAGGTAAAATATATTCCTATAAATAGTATAAATAGTATACCTATGTAAAAAAAACAAACATATACATATGTAATATGTATATATATATATGTTATATATGCGTGTAGAGAATGTGATTATAAAATATAATTATTCGTTGTATAGTTTACGTGTGACGGCAGCAATTGTAGCCCGTAGGTACTTACTGTATACATATATATTTATATATGTATATACATACATGTATAATTTTATGTGTGTTAAATGTATATCTTGATGGGGATGATGTGCGTCTCCCCGCTAATGTTGCTCGGGGTTTGACTTTATCTTTCTCAGGGTGATAAATGAAGGCGTCGTGTATAGGATTAAAAACGCTTAATGTCTGTGAGACGCAGATTAATGTACAGTAATAAGAAGTATAAAAAGACCCTTGTAATATTAATTAAAAAGGAGAAAAAAATACTTGAGTTCCCCTCGCGCCACTCGAGAAATCAAGAAATTAATGCTCCCGTCGTCGTCGTCGTCGTCGTTTCTTAATTTATTTTTCCTCGTTAAAACTTTTCGTACCCCGGAATAATAATAATAGTAATAATAAAAATCCACAGTAGTTGTAATCTCCGTTGGAGTGGGTGTTTTTTTCTTTTATTAAACCTCACAAAGTTAAAAAGGCGGTTTTCGTCGAAATTCGTTCCGCGGTTTTAATTGGTATCCGGTTACACAAACGCGGGATGAAGATCTTTTATTTATTTTCTTTCGACTTAGTTTTTTTTTTTAATTGCTTGTTGCCAAGAAAAAACGGTCCAATTACGAGCGTCGTTATGGCGGCGACGGTGAGGGAGGATTTTTTTTTAAAGGACTTCGTAATTAATGGAATAATTTGATTGGGAGGGCGGGAAATTAACTTGTAAACAGAAAAAAAAAATTAAAAGAAAAAAACAACCATTGAACTGTCGGAAAATAAATTTAATTATATAAGTCATATTTGTGTATGATTATAATACACACAAGAACGACTTTCTACGAGTATATGACGCATTCGTATGTATTATACGTTATTCGGTGAATGGGAGCGAAAAGCTTGATTCGAGTGGTTTGAATTTAAACTGGATAAACATGTTAACACGAACTCGAGAATATATACCTGGTGCGAGAGTCTTATTAGATTTAGGAAACGTCTTGGTAAATCGACGAATATTTATCAACATATATAATATTGTACACATACACACACACACACACACACACACACACACACACACACACACACACACACACACTCACACTCACTCCTGCTCCACATATGTACATGCAGAATAAACTAAGTTTTTTTTTTTACTTCTTCTCGTCATGACGTTTCCGTCGTAATAATAATGATGTATACCTCGAGAGTAGATATACTTTTGCCCTCAAAACTGTTTATGGAAACGAAGGCAATTGAATGGTGTTTTCTTATTCTTCTACGATATTTTTTTTTCGCACCCGTGGATCGATATATTTATATATACGTATAGCGTGTTTGAAAAGAGAGCTTTCGGATGACACCTTTTTATAAAAGAGAGCCACCGCCGTGCAGAGAACAAAAGGAAGAGGAGAACAAGTTGGATCAGTGACTGTCGGAGATTTTTTTATGCTCTATACTTTTGATTTTAATGAGAACGGTTACGGCGTGAAAAATACCAAAGGGCTATGATGTGCCACAGAGAAGAAACAATAACAAACGACGATCGGGGAGTGGGTTGGTGTGATGCGGGGGGAGGAGGGGTGGTCAGGTCAAATTTCAAAAGAAAATCAAAAGCGAAAGGAAGGAAATGCGCTCATATTTTCTTTTGATTTACCAGAGCATGCAAAACGTGACTTACAGTTTAAACGCGCCCGTCGAAAATTGTAGTTTGAAAATATTTTGTTTATAGTAGGTATATACTCATGTATATATATATATACATCGGGTTGAAAGTGCACCACGTGGTCGTGTAACTGCGATACTTATTGTATATGTATAGATGAGATGGACTCGAGGAAAATACAAGTATAACAGACGTGTTCGTGGATAATGGATATATATAAAAACTTTTCTTCGGCCAACTGTCAATTTCGATGTACCACGCGTGTCGTTCAGTTGTAAATCCCCCGGATTGTTGTCGTTTCGTCGTGTGTACTTAACCGCGGTAGTAAGCTAAAAACGACGACGACGGCGTTTGCACAGTTTTCATTGCACACGAAGAGTTTTGAGTCCATGTAAAATCGTATATACGCGCGTGTATCCCTGACAGAGAGTACACGGAAACGAATAAACTGTATAAAAATTATAATATAATTTTTATATTTTTTTTATTTTATTTTTAAAGCGTTAAAAACGCATATCGAGAACGGCTTGCGATGTCGCGGTGTACACGACTCTGCGATGACCCAAGACGATCGCTCCTAAAAAGGAAATAATAATAATCGGATAATATTATATATAGGTAAAAACCACGATGTACAGTATAATATAATATTATGCATTTATACGGCGGCCACGCGGTATTACTATATAGTGTTGGGTATTGTTTCTACATAATATTATAATGTAATAATGTGTACCTGACCACACCACACTACGTGCAAATTTATTCAAAATGGATTCGATTTCGATATTCAAATTTTGCTCGAGCAAACAATTTTCGAAGTACACACACTTGTAATACATAATAGTAAACGTACGAAGTTTATAAGTTTATATATAATCTCACGATAGGTGTACACATGTGATATTATACATGTGTAGTATGCACCTATTGCACCTATAGGTGATTTTATCTGCGGACAATAAAAACGGTGTTTCTGGATTCGATTACATTAAACGCATCGTCGTACAGCGCGTAAAACGTTCTCGTATACACTTTTATGGTATCATATTATTGTTATGTTTAAACATAATAATATTATGTATTACAAGTTATTTATACATACAGCATAAAGTATAAGTTACAGATAAATAAAAGTGAAACTTACACTTGAATAAATTGCAATGACATCCAATTGTCTGGTCATTTCCTGAACCACTCGAAAGACTGTTGTTGTTAATACTGATACATTTCCGCATAGGTAGTACGTTATGCTATCTATAGGTTTTGCTGCTTTCAATCGGAATATATATTATTTGTATGTCACTGAATCTATATTATACTATACAGGTATTATATTTTAATTTTATACACAAATTCAAATAATTTCCCAAATAAATTATAAAACGATTTAATTCGAATTTTTATTTTTTGATTCACAAGTAGCTGCAACCTATAAATCATGGTCAAATCGTATTTTTCGTATATACTTCTATAGCTTTAGTATACTACAATTATATAATTTTAGTATATATTATTTTGTTATTTTTTGTGAAATATTTACAAAGAAATCTTTGGTCATTTTGTTCGATAATATAATTTTATCTTTAGTAGGTACGCGGTGATCGTTTATTTATTATTTTGTTGTTCTCATTCGTCGGTCTATGCCGTTTCGTCCTCCATTAAATTATAGTTTAATTTACGATGTCGCCAACTCAACATTAGTACAAATAGGACACGATAAAAAAAAATCTTTACGACTCTTAAAGTTTGTCTGAGAGGAAATAATACCTCAATTATTCGGTTCACTGTGAGCTTTCTGTCTATTGTATAATAAATGACGTTAGATAAAGTATTTGACCGTACAACTCGGACGTAAAGTATAATATAATATCATATATAATAATGTATATATATACAAAGCACTGCTGATGATGGCCTAATACACAATAGGTACTATTATACGGCGGGGACCATTAACATTTCTTTCTATCCGAACCGAGTACATTATTAACAATTCGAATTTAAATTATGATACGGATAAACGTGTATGTGTGTGTTGTATATTATATGTACAAAGGGCGCGCTGGTTTTATATATTTTTGTCGCGAACCGGGCATTGAACAGTTTTATTCGTTTTACTAAATTACACGAGAGAAATTATTGAAATTATATAGAAAAAAAAAATGTGCAATGATTGATATACTTGTTTGATGCTGCGGAAGAGGGTAAAGGGAATTGGAAATAAAACCCTATATACCAGGGAAAACGTGGAGACGGGTTCAAGACGGAAAGATAAACGTCACCTTGTATTTGTGCAGCAAACGCTTAGGTGTGTTCGAAACTTCGAAGTAGATTTACACAATTTAATACAACTGATAATATTGAATAACTCGTCCTATACGCATATCGTATAGCCGCTAAAGGGGAAAATGTATGCGTAACCTTTACGTTATATATGCGTGCGCTCGATACAGTTTCGATAAAATAATTATACGAATAACTGCGCGATAGGAATGCACGAAACCGACAAAAATAATATAATATTTTTTAATAGTCGTATAGTGTGTATTATATTATTTGTCAATATAAAAATAATTATATAACAGGCGGAGCTTCGAAGTTCTGTTTATATACCTAATATTATATTCATTATTCGCCGAAATAAAAATCGACTTCAAACCGTATCGGTTCGTATGAGGA
Source organism: Aphis craccivora (assembly GCA_009835225.1). Classification (NCBI taxonomy): domain Eukaryota; kingdom Metazoa; phylum Arthropoda; class Insecta; order Hemiptera; family Aphididae; genus Aphis; species Aphis craccivora. The sequence goes on along the minus strand of VUJU01000096.1, from coordinate 74,656 downwards.
GAAACGTACGGATAATGTCAATATTATATATAAACATAGATTCTACCAGTGTATACTATATACACAATACGCTTAGTGTATAAAATATGCATAATCGTTGAGCACAACGATATTTTGTGTCACAAAAATCTTATATTATATATGTAATACGTGTGCTCTAAAGATCCGATGAGTACCACTTACGAGGTAACCATTATTTGTATATATATTTTTATAAATGAGAAAAAAGTCGACTTGTCGGTATTCGCTCTGCCGGTTTGACTTGCTGCAAATGCGATTTCGGACTGTCATTATATTAACCTATATATAATATATATACCTAGTGATATGTATCATAGATATATCACACGTTTACACTATTTTACTATATAACGTACGTGCGTATAAGTGCAATACTCATGAGTAATAAAATTGTATATATATTTTGCAGTATTATATATATATATATATAATAATGTGAAACGTCCTCTGCTTTCACGATTACGATTTTCCAGATATTTTCCTTTACACATTACACACACATTTTCTATTTGGATTATTGACATTTTTAAATATTGTATTAGCAACACATGACTTAATGTTATTTACGAACAATCAACATTCAGCCATTAGTCAATTTTTTGCGAATGTATATTTTGTATATTGATAAGTTACTAACAAAATAATGGTGAAATGTGACTTAAAAACAGCAATTTAACTAATACAACGATAATAAGCATAACACTGTAAACAAAAAATTGTGTTTAATAAACATTATATGAAGTATGCCTGCAAGAGTTTGATCGGTTTCACATCGAATTTTATCCTTATATTCAGACTAAAAACTATATTTGTCATCCCTTTTGACTTATTTGCTAGTAGGTAAATTATTATTATTATTAATTTACCTTAAATCTGCAGTTAAATACATAATATGTATGATACATTGGGAATATGACGTCGGTATGGAGTTGTGGTTCGGTCATCGCGTATTCATATTATAATTTATATATATTACTTTAAAATATATAATAAAAAATATATGAAATATATGACAAGAATAGTATGATATACGCGAGAGGAAAAAAATGTAATCTTTTCAAACGACGATTGACCTTTTTTATCGTCTGCCTGCATACACTATATGGGTACCTACTTAAAAAAAATAGAATAGTCATCTGTTGTAGGTGTACATAATGTAAAATTGTAGGTATAGTACTTACGTAATTTGGAATTACTTATTAATTTTATTGTTCTATGCATTAGAACAGTAATAGTGTTCACGTATGGCACGTACTGAATTTAATCGGAACTTTTTTATTTTGAATAATTTTATTGACATTTATATTAAGCGCATGTTTAGAGTTTCTCAGTTACTATTTATTTAAAAATAATTAATATAAAATAGTAAAATACTATTCATCTAATGAAGATCTATATAATATACTACTGATTTATTTGTCGTATAAATACGTGTACTATTTACAAACTTACACGGTCGTTTATATCGAATAAAAGATATAAGATTTTATTTCTATAGCCCCTTGGACGCTTGTTAGTCGTACTACACACTATTTAACGTAACATTTCGAAGAATTTCAAGTATTTAAAGCGAAGATGATTTTAAATAATTTTCAATTGAATAAATTATCAAAATTGCTGCTGATGACGAATTACTCAACCTATATTATTTGTGATCAGTTTTTATTTAAAAGCTATTTAACGATGGCATTCAAAAAAAAAAAATTATGTTTTTTTTTTTGCAAATTAAAAAAAAAAAAATAATAATTTACAATTTTTTATTACCAAATTAATTTAAACATAAATCCTAGCTCTGATTATTATACAGGTATAGACGTTATGCATCTGAATACGAATTATAATCGGGTACCTAATATACACGGTATTCAGTGTGTGTGTATAATGTTATGATATTATTATCGTGTCGGAAGTGTCGTCAACTGCAGCTGTCGTAATGAATGTGCGTGTGTGGGAGAAAATCGCGGCGGCGACGGTGTTGGAGATGTGCCGTCGTCGGACGTGTAGTGTGCGTGCGTGAGTGCGTGCGTGTGTGTATAATTGCGGGCAACATGGCGCGGGTCTCGTCTTTTGATGGAGGACCAATGCAAGCGCACCGGGACGGCCCTACAAATGACGCTCCTCCGCATTAAAGCGCCGACGGGCACCCGTGCCGCCTCGCCCCCACCCCCGACCGTCACCGCTTATCGTACTTTAACATTCGGCATTTCACTGTCAACTCTCGACATCCCTTTTTTCGCGAGGTCTTTCGCCTTTTTTTTTTTTTTTTCCACCCTTTCTTTCGCGCGCTCACCACCCGCACGTAACAGTCTAATATCGCGTATATATTATTATATACACCTAAAAATATAATAATATATATATATTATGTCGTATTATATATTATATATATATATGGGATGCTGCGGCTACCTTTGTCTTTTTAACGACAAGTCCGAGATAGACAGTAACGTAATATTGTTGTTATATGCAAGCGGATTATGATTATTATGATATTATAATATTTTAAATAATTAATATCGATAAAGGAGTTTTAAGGGTTTTAATTTTTTAAGCGGAGTTACTTATTCGAGCACTGATTCAGAACGATATCGTAAATGCATATTATAAATTATAATATACATTTGCATAAATAGGCATACGATCATAACGCGCTCTTATAATGTGCTCCTTGCTTGCCTGAGCAGTCGGGTCGTTGACGTGGACACAAATTGTTCAAAAAGTAATGAAAAAGTCGTTTTATTTTAAAATTAAATACAACATAAATAATTGTTGTACATAATTCATGACTCAGCAGGTGTTTACTATACTATAGTGTCATGATGGGTGCGCAGTAGCAACAGTGCAGAAATGTTATTTATCACTTGTTAGTTGTTAAGTAATATTTTTTGGCATTATTATACGTGTTTATAAGGTATAGCGACAGTTTACTGTACCTATACATTTGATTAGCACATATTGGTACCGACATTGTATTATTTTATGCGTGTTATTAATTTATAGCAAAATAATTTATTCCGTTTCAGGATATTGGCTTAAAAAGAGATGCTCCGCACATAGAAATATAAACAAACTATAGCTATAGCGTTAGATTATAATTTTGGATATACATATTAATATATTAAATATATTATATAATATATCATTCTCATTAAATACGAATCGCAAATTTGAATTATTATTAGGTACGTTTTTTTTTTTATTATTCCAAATCCATCTTACAATAATAATAATATATATTATATGTATATACATTATAATATTGTACCAAAGTTAATAGATATATAGGCAGGTATCTAAATGTTCTACAGTATAATATAGACGACTTTAAGAATATTCATTTTTTTTTTTTTTTATAATATACATATATGCTTTTAGAGTAAGTACACGCGGGAAATGTATCGCCCGAATTATTGTAACGATTGTTATGCGTATATACACATGCACAGACAAAGAATGTCGGTATTATATTATGTATAAAAGTTTTACAATTTTCGAACATATCTACGGTTCGCCCACGATCCGTGGGATAATTTAAAAAGAAAAAGTTAGTTGGAATCGTATATATATATATATATATATACTAAATAGGTACACAGTCATTTTAGCCATTGATAAACGTACGTGGTAGGTATATACGCATTACTATTTCCGTGACTTCTGTGTTTATACGCCTATATGTATGTATATTATATTCTTTGTGTTGAGTATGTTATCAATTTAACATAATATAATATATTATGTAGCTATATATAGCGACATTGCGTATAGTATAACAAGGAATAATATATCTATTGCCATTATAAACAAAATACAATTAAGTGTATAATATATATTATAGTAGGTTTGTATATTTTTTATATGTTATCGTTTTGTTATTATTTTAATTTTATGTAGATAAATATTTTCAAAAACAAAACATTTCTTTTATTAAAATTCGACGTTTCTCCGATTCAATTTTACTTGTTTATACACTGCATATTATTATTATGCTCCATTTAATCATAATAAAACATATTACACTATATTATTTACTTTATTTACCTATCTATGTATTGATATACACTGAAATTAAAAATAAGTTATAAATAAAGACAATTCTTAACCATTACACATTTCAGTTTAGTTAAAAATATAAAATAGAATACATATACAGATCTGCTATATACATTTTTTTTTAATGATAAAACGGAAATCGCTGTAACTGTGAGTATCGCGAGTCACAAGTTGGTCACCCCTGGTCGTAATACATATTATATTAAAATATAAATATTAAAAATAGATGATAAACGGAGAATGTCATATAATGCGGTATGAAATATTTTTAGTTCCTATTAATTAGACGATATTTATATTATACCTACGTGTCATATAGAAACAATGGATATTCTCATGTTAATTAATAAACATGTTAAATTTTTATAATTAATTTTTTAGTTTTAGAATTACAGTTATTTCAATATTGTACAGCATGATATGTTTATTAAGTTTTAAACTGTACATAAGTATATTATGTATTATTCATATTACATAGGCATAAATATATTATGCTAAACTCGAAAAAAAAAAAAATTATTTTAATATGAAATCAGCAATACAATTTTCACTATTCTGTAGAATTTATGAATTAGGCGTACATAATACATACTTAATGCATTATAATAGCAATATTATAATATATTAATATATTTATGAACCATATTGACTATAATACATAAAATCTGATAAATATTAATACATCAATACGTGGTTTATAGTTATATAAGTATTTATAACTATAGGTAACTTGTTCGAAATCATATCGTATTGTACAATTATCTAAAAACCTTTTGATTCTAAATACGAGGTCAAAAGATGTATGTTGTCATCATTGAAAAAATAAAAAATAGTATTGACCTTATTTTTCGATAAAATTAATTCAAGTACCTATTTATATACAATTTATATGACTTTTTCTTCGATGTTATTAATTTATTTACGCATTACGTAATATATTATGCTGGTAATTATTAACTACCTATATATTATTGTCTCAAGCTTTACAATTGATTTGGACTAGGTATACCTATGTCTATTATATTGTGACCAAATACATTAATTAAATATTATGATAGGTAGGTACAATAAAATTTTTAAAAATTAAAAAGAAAACATTTATCAATTCATCAATATTCGTTAACATTTAACTTAACTATTAAACATTATTATATACCACGAATTATTAAAAATAAAACACGATCGCGTGTTTTTCGTTTCAAACTATTGCAATCGGAGTCAAGTACAAACAGAGACAAATATATAGTTTCCGGAGACCGAAAATATTATGTGCTGTCTGCGGGCGAACGTTTATAAACACAAAAACATCCAACTGTGTTTCTATTATTATTATCATTGCATAATATAATTTCGAAGTCGTTTAACGCGCGTCGTGTTGGAGTCCGTTGGCCATCATAACTCCGTGCGCAATTAATCCGATGAGCTATATCGCGTTTTCTTCCTCCGCACGCAGGTTCGCATTAAAAATCATTATAACACTATATTACGTTATATGCATCTATATCTCATATAATATATATAAATAATAATATAACGATGGTGCATCTTCTCGCAAAAAACACCCTCGTTATCTTTCCGAACAATAAAATTTCGATTATCTCTGTTCGAGAGTGGTACAGCGGAGGAAACAAAAAAAAAAAAAAAGTTAAAGAAAAGATATACACACCACACTGCCGGCCGCGCCCCTCCATCGAGAGTGGAGAAAATTACCACCATAATTTTCCCGGTCAGGCAAAAGACGATGAAGAAGAAGAAGAGCTAAAAAAAAAAAAAAATAAAATAAAATCTAATTTAAAAATCTCATTAACTTCCCCGGTCTCCTGCTTATTCATTTTACACGAGTTTTTTCGGGCGAGTTGAAAAATCCACTCACTTCTCGTCGCCACATCCCCACCGTGTCGTCAAGGTTTTTTTTTTTTTTTTAATGAATATTAAAGTTGTACGCGATGACGAAAAATTAAGAACTCTCGAGCGACTTTAGTTTTATAGTCGAGTGCGGTAACCGCATCCGAATAATAATAAAAGTTGGGAGTTTTTTCTTCTTCGTCATCGTCTTATCGCTGTTTCTTTACTCTGTACATGCTGCGATGGTTATTAATTTTGAGTCATTAATTTCGTTCGGAATAATAATCGTAAAAAAGAAAAAAGTTTTAGTAAAAAAAAAAAATTCATAAATTTTTCACCGGTTGGCATGGCGAGGGTGGGAGTAGTTTTCAAAAGTCGAGAAGCGTAACGATATTTGTCTTAATTAATGTTGGTGTATACTTTTTTAACGAGCAGGTAATCAATCAACGTTCTACTTTTATAATTTTCTTACGCTTTCCCTTCCTTCTGAAAACATAGAGGATAACTTCTGTGAAAACCGTTTTCCAAAATAACCCGATGACAAATTACTGCCAATTAAACAGCCGTGGGCGGACACATTTTTTATTTTCCCCCTCTCTCATCGGAACGTTAATGAGATTTCGCGTTCGCGTAATTGCAAACAACAAACTCGATTTTTCATACGCAGTCCGCGGGGACGTCTGAAATAATTGTAAAAAAGAAATAATAGTAATAAAGAAAATGAAAAACTACTAAAATGACAGTATAACGTGGCTATATTCTATTGTAACACTCGTAATAACCACGCGTCTTGTGTTTTAAAAGTCATTCCACTGTGGATTTTACTACCTTTATATTACTATTATAAATTTGCATTGGCGAAAAACGACGGATAAAAGTGTAGACACTGTAAAGCTGTTTGAAGTGATGTCACTAAGTCTATAACGATAATAACATTAACTATAATATTATACGTTGATATTTAAAAAAAACGTTTTGTTAAAGTATTATGATGTATCCTTTTAGGTTTAACATACATTTAAATTTCATAAAACATTTTTCTTCTTACTTTTAGGCATTTTGTTTGCACAAATATTTTCCCATTTCTTCTAAAATGTTTTAATCTAACAATTAAATTGTAAACATATTCTTAGTATTTTGTTTTTACATACGAACTATCTTAACCTATTATTATATAGGTTGTTATATCACTAATATTTTACGACTCTTAGGTTTCGTAATTTAATACAGATATAATAATAATAAAAAAAAGATCTAGATGAAAGTTTGGACTTTCATTTTGGTTTCATAACAGTAATTGTGTGAGTCTTGTTTTCAGAAAAAATCTAAATTACTGCTTTATAATAGGTACCTATAAATCTATATTCTATGTATACATATTTAGAATATGTGGAATAGAAATACATTAAAATATAGGTAATCATTATTTTTAGATACAACATTCATTTATTTTTGGTACAATTAATAAGCATATTCTTTTGAAAATCATAGATTGGCAAATAAGAAAAAAAATATCATGATTACAAATTATATAGTGGCGTACTAATGAAAATAATAAAATATCATTATTATACTTAGGTAATATTTTTAAATATTTTTCTTGTAATAATGTTAATATGGTTACATATTATACATATATATCTATTATCTATATACACATGGTATATTAAAATCGTGCATAAAATGATATAATATCAAATTTAAATTACATTCGTGCTAGGAATATATTAAATTAAACTTTGTATATCGTTTTTTTTATTTACTATCAAATTGGTAATACTAATAAAACAACTTCATAATAATATCAATATTCAATAACGTATAATATGTTATATTTTACTTCTGTTGTTTTTAGTGAGAGTTCAATAACTACATATAGTTTAGACAGGTAATAATAAGTATAATATATAAGAATATCATTATATTATTTATTCGAGTACCTATAACATAAAATATAAGTGATTATAAATATTTCCATAGGTCACAACGAATAAAATTACTTTGAAATGAATAAGTAAACTTTTTTTATAATTTTTGATCAATTTGATAAATGATCAAAATATGTAAATATTTATTTAGATATATTATATTATTGTTATTATTTTATTAAATAAACATCCAAAGTAGCATAATGGCTATTGGTGATTACAGGAAATGTACAAAAGTAGACCTAAAAATATAATGATTTGAGTTAAAGTATAATACCCATATTATATTTGGTATATCTTAACCTATGAATCACGTTATGTTTAAAGTTGTGATCTAATAAAAAAAATTGATAGTTAGAAAAACATCACAAAAAAAAAGTTGTTTGAAAAAAAAAGTGTCCCGACAGTTTTTTTTAACTTTTACTTTAGGTAATAGGTATACATTATTGAATGAAAAGTGACGTTTTTTATATTATTTACGGTTATAAATGATTAAATTATACATGCTGTTATTCAAAAAAAAAAAAAAAAATATAATAAAATCCATTGATTATCTTTGATATTAAATTGTAGAGTATACATTTAAATAGTCTGTTTTCTGTGTTTTTATCCACACAAACATGTAAACATTTTAGCATACGATTTGAAAGTCGAAAACACTCGAAAAGTTCTATTAAAGCAATACGATGATTGATAAACATTTCGATCTGTGTACACTAAAATTAATTAAAATGTTTCTGAGTCCACTATAATGTGAGCGGCCAATTCCACATAACACTAAATAGGTAAGACTATGCTATTATAATATAATTATATGAACCTTATAGGCTTTAATATCGATAATTTTATTATTGTGGTGGTGTTGGTCGAAATGAAAACTCACACGCACACACACACGCAGTCGCGCTCGCCTTTAATAATTTATATGAACGAAATAGGATTTTTCACGAACATTGTGGCAATTTGTGTTGGTATTTCATTTTCACCCGGTATTCCGACGGTATTACTTTTTTTTGGCTCGGGCGAATATTTCATCTTATTCTTACCGTTTTCCACCCCTTCGCCACCCCCACCTTCCATACTTATACACATACGTATATGATATATATATACACGTATGTATGTATTAGATATTGTGTAAATGTATATACATATACACAATACCATCAGCACTACCTCTACCGCAACCTCCGTCGCCACCACCACTACCACCACCACCCCCTTCCAACCACTACACCGATTCCTCCACCGTCGTGTGCATATATAGTGCACGACGCTCGTCTGGTATAGAATATTCTCGTCGCGTATATGTGTACGGGCGCGTGTGTGAGTGCGTGCGCGGGAATATACATGTACGCAGCTTGAAGGGATGGCATCTGCGCGCGCGGCGCGAGAAAGTAGCCTCGTTAAGATTACATATGGAAAACAGGAGGGCGACCGATGACGCGCGGAAGGGTAGGTACATAGCGACGTTCACTCTCTCCGCCGGGGGCGCGTGCGCACATACATCGCACGGCGAGGACGACGACGACGACGACGACGACGACGACGAAGACGACCAAAGGGGTGGGTGGCGGCGGCGGCGGCTTCGGCGGGCGGGTAGTGAAAGGGTCTCCGGGATCCCTTCGCATTTCGCATTGGCGCAAAAGGGAGTTAAAATAAAAAATAAAAATAAAAAAAAAACCTCCGACTGAGTGTGCATGTATACATATACTGCACACAGCGTTGTGTGCGCTGCTGCTGCTGCTGCTTCTTTCACTTTCTGTTGCTGCAGACAAAACCAAATTCCGTTATTGATTAATATCCGCCGCCGCCGCCGTTGCCGCCGCCTTCACCCCTTCCCCCGACTAGCAAACTTTACCCCCATCCCACACCCTTACACGTACGCATACGAATTATATATATGTGTGTGTGTGTGTGTGTTATGTATATTATATGTACACGACGACGAGGACGACGAGAGAGCGTCACACGAGCGCGCACGTTTTTAATGCCACGTTCTACACTCGGTGGCAGTGACGGCGGTCCCGGCGACCCTCGGGGTCGAGTAGGAGGAAAACGCGAAAAGAGAAATAAAACAAAATGTCTTCCCGAACCCCTCTCGGCCGTATCACACCGCACCGTGGCGTGCATTTGCCTATACGTATCTCGTACGGCATATATCTATGCATGTATTGGATAATATTATATTGAGAAAAGAAAGGCACACGCAGAGAGGACAGCCGTTAGCGAGCGGCCGTAGAACGTTTGTCAGTATAGGTACATGTTATAACTTTTATTATATTGTTATAGTAGGGCGACTCGCATTGCAGCCGAACAATATGGTATTATATTATACTGTAATAGGTTTTCGTAACTAATTAGAGGAATCATTGTATTGTCGGTATATGTTTTGCTGTGCGATTACGGTGGGCGGACTGCGGGACGGTAAGAAAAGTACTTAAAAAGTAAAAACCCTTAAAACGAATACGAGTCGAGTATGCAAAACATAATAAGCTAATTATTACAGCCGATTGGTATTATAATAATTACCTATATATCGGATGGGTATAATGTCGAACGTTGTGTAAGAAAGTTTTCAACCACCGCGTACGGACTAGAGTCGTATAATATATAATATGAGTATATTTAATTTTTAATTTTTTATAGTTTGCTGTCGTTTTAAAAACAGTTTTACTCGCTGTGATTTATGAATGGAACGATTAAAATATAATCACCGCTTCTGAATTGATGGTTTCATTATGTATAACAACTGTATGACTGCATTACAGCTTAAAAAAAAAATCCCCGCATTTATAAAGAAAGCGCTTATGAAAAAAGTTAAGTTTTTAATTATAAATATTTTATACTTTGAGTGCTTGAATGTATTTTTTTTTTCATTTAAAAGGGATACTTTTTAATAAACAATAATATCTTTAATCTTCGGCAAACTTTTAAAAATATTTAATTCTGCATTCATTCAAAGGTATTATGAGTTGGAGTTTTATTTCCTATTAAAAAATGCATTAAAAATATTTATGCTGTTCATCTAAAACGAATTCTCTGTTGTATTAAACTATATAATGGACTGTTTTTATAATTTGAAATCTTTCTTTTTTTTTTTATGATAATGTTAAAAAAAAATCTTGATAACAAGATTACTAAAATCGTGAATGAAGAAATGGTTCGTAATTGTCAGAAAAGAAGACACATTCTGGTTTATTTTTTTATTAAAATTAATTTCAAATTCAAACATTTCTAAAGTCTTTTATATTCTTGAAATTTAATTAAACTTGACGTTTGAAGTATAATATTTACAACATTCATCATCAGATATATACCCTAGTCGTTAATCAAACACACGCTAAAAAATGTGCATATATCCCTCCAAATGATTAATGTTGACAATTTTATATGTTCGAAACGCTAAGAATAATTCATTTTTACAAAAGAAGATGTTCATACACATTTTAGCTATTGTTTATTTTTTTTTAACAAGTTTTATAATTACTTAACAATAATTAAAAAAAATAATCGTCTGGTTATGGTTAACTTCTTAAAAGTTTATTTAAATGAAATTTTTCTCGTAGAGTATTTAATATAATGCAGTTATCTAAAATAAACGATTTTCAAAATACTAATGGATAAAATGAATTATAAATATATGTGTATTATTATACAATATTAGTTATAAGAAAAATCTATCTATTAGATAAATTAAATAAATTAATTATAATAAAATTGAAAATGTTATTTTTTGTTATATTAAATTCAAATCATCACCTATGGTACATAGAATGTGTCATATAATATATTTTAGTACAAAATAAACGGAAGAACTGACTATTGAGTACAACGCATAAACCCCCGGAAGTTCAGGGTCAAGGGCTGAAGGTATACGTTGGATAGCCTTCAAAACGAAAATAAAAGTCTGTCGTATTCAATGCTAGTTGACAATGATTTTTATTTATATTATATAAAATCGTATTTTATTCTGTTCAGGTTATAATAAGCGAAAAAAAATTTAAGCAATAATTTCTGTTCTAAAAATGAATTGATCGTAATTAAGGATTTCTAAAAAATTAAAAATCAAAATATTGTTGAGACATAATAATAAATAATTTATTTGGATAAAGATATAATTAATTTTGACGATTAAAATGATGAAAATTAATAGATTCAAAAGAATCAAATATTTAAGTATTAAAATTTAATAGTTAATCATAACGTTGTAAAAGCAATAAAATAGTTTTTAAATAGATCTATTGTACACATATTTTTAATAGATATTACTCATAAATGATCACCGACTTGAGGTGTTATATTTTCAATTACCTGTGATTAAAACGGAAAAAAATATAAACTATAAATTAAAATTCGTATACTATAATTTTTAAATTTTTAGTCACATTTTTTTTGGTTATAAAACAACATAATTGTAAAATATTTACATAATATTATGTTTATGTTCTTATAAATAGAAATTTATGTGGATTAGGGTAAAACTACTTGAACTGAAATTTATCTAGATAAGTCGTTATTTATAAAACGAATAATGAACAATAAACATAATATACATATTACATTACTATTATTTATTTATACGTCGTATCTGGATAAAGGTAGACTTCATATTGTATAATGTGTATTTATAATGGATATTTGCATTTTACATATACATAATAAATACGCTCTTTCGGCGATTTGACGTTAACGAAATAATAGAATTATTACTTTGCGCATGATATATTCATTATATACGTTATGCACGTAACAATAATATATTATAATATGACATCAAGTATGTGTATTTTTATATTTTATATATATAAAAAAAAAAAAAAACACAAATGATATATAAAAAAAAAAAAGCCACGCCACTTGCAGTATGTATATACCACGCTGTACAGTTCTATGTGATATTATTGTTATTATTTTTAAATGTTTGATCAATTTCGTTTTAAACTATATTACTATTAACGTGTACGTACATATAAAATGCAACGCAGCTATAGAATTCGTAGTTATTACGTGTCACGTTGGAGTTAAAACCTAGTCAAGTTGAGTTTTTCATTTTTTTTATTGCTTTTATCCCGAATCGAGTTTGTTTCCCTGTAACCGTATTTTATATCATATTCATACACACTAAAGTGTGTGTTTGTGTGTATTCAGAGTGTGCTACACAGTATGAATCATTATATAATAATGTGATGTGTATGCGTATTGGGTATCAACTATCAATGTGTTCCAATTCAATAGATACGAGCCCATTTAAACGAGTATTTTGTATTTAGTTCTAGAATCCAAAACCGAGCCAAATAAATATTATATACCAACTAATACAATTTATGACTTGTAATAATATATAATGAATGTGTAGATATTATAATATTTCGAAACGGAAATAAAAATTTAAAAATTCAAATGTTATCAATTTTGTTTTCGTTTTTAGTCGACACTCTGTATTTTATATATTATATAATCGCGATGTGGATTAGAATTTAACTAAAATGTTATCATTCATTAAGTAATGTAGATAGACACAGGCGCAATAACGACAACGTTTTACTGTCTTACGTTTGTAAGACGCAATCTCATAAAGAAGAACACTTGTACGTTTATATATATATAAAAAAAGTCTGTAGTGTGAAACTATATAAACATGTTATCGCTCGTCCTGATTGAATCAGCGGTTTTTGGAAACGCGTACTAACAGGACTGGAGGTAAATTATGTGTAGGAAACAGTGCAGTATAATAATCTGACGATTCGATAACGAAAGTTTATTTTGTATCTTATTTAAGTAAAATTTATCTATAAACAAGTATAAAAATATTATATAAACTAATTTTCATTTATTTCGCGCTTGAAAGAGTCTGATGCTGATTACTATAATAAAAATATGAAATCAGTTAAAAGTTAACTGACAGTTTAATAACAGTTTTATATTTTGTATACTAGCAGGTATTTAAAGGAATACGTTTCCATATTCAACAATCAGATATTATTAGATTATTTTAATGAATTTAAAAGCAAAACCCACAAGTGTTATAACAATACAATTATTTGTAACGTTATAATATGTTATATTAATAAAATGTAATGGTAATATACAAGTCGAAAGAATTCCAAAAGAAACGTTTCCGTCAAAATAAAAAGCAACTATTGATAAAAATATACTAACCGTGTTATTCGTAATACGTTGACAGCCACGAAATTGAGGAGAATGTGATTTTAGTATACTTTAACCTGACTGACAAGCGTATTTTCACAGGTCAACTAATATTTTTGGAAAAAATGTTTTCCGATTTTCATTCAATATTTGTAACTTTTATTTAAGTAGTATTTAAAATATTTCTATTTAAAAGTTTCAAATCATAAAAAACAAATGCGTACAAATAGAACTGAAAGTATATTATACATTTATATTATGTACCTAGGTAATAGTGCAGTGATGTGACGGGAAGATTACTAAAAGTTTTCTGCCAAACAACATTACACCGCAGATAATAATTTTTTTTTTTCTAATCGCGTTTTGCTTGGTTCACCGCTGGAATCACCGTGGCTGAACATAATAACAAATAATAATATTCGCAGTCGATTGTCGAACAAACGAATATTATGGCATTTCTGATGTACCTACGGTGTAGGTATTATCAGGGATACGTCCCTCGCCGTCTCGTTAACGAATAACGAAATAATGAAAAACAAAAATAAAACGAATAAAAAACATTGCTGGGGCTGCTCGTTTAAAAATGTATCTCATTATTAATTATGTTAATAATTTATCGCATTATTACTGCTGGGAATCTCAAAACCAACAAAACGTGTTTTAGTTCGTTTAAGCGAACGCGTGATTCCCGAATCTAATTAAAAATATTGTATTTTTCCCTCTTCCTTTTTTTTTTAACGCTCGCTTTATTTCTTTCTTTGTGTCGCTCCCCTCCACTCAGGCGCTCTTTTTCTCTGACTATCTATCTCCCACTATATATATAATATTCGTTGTCTTGGCGGTATTCCACAAGAGAGGTAATATTTTCCGGTAGATAGCTTTTGGGCCACTAAAGGGTCCGGTGGTTGTTTTCCTTCTCCGTTCTTTTCGCCTAGTGTTATTAATCATTTAACGCAGTTAGTGCCGCCACGCATTCTCCGTCATTTGCGCTGAACGTACAGAGCGGGGGTAGCTGAAACCTGCGCCACCGGCTTATTCGTATATACGTACATATATATTTTCTTTTTACTTTTCTTTTATTTTCTCCGTCCCTCGCCACGCCGTTCCACGGCAAAACGAAAACGACAAATTTCTGTTGAACATTAATTAATGACGTTGTTTTTTTGTTTTACGTTTTTTTCCCTTCGATTTGATTTATTGGAGTACTCGGAGATTAATAAATATCGAAAAGGAACGTTCATTAATCCACATTAGTACACGCGCGCGCACACACACTCATGTATATACACACACACACGTACGGACACATATATAAATATAAAAGACAAAAAATCCACAAAATAAAAAAGAAACGATCCTCTTTAAAAGTTGGCGGGTGGGTGTATGCTTGACGTTTGTCCCGAACGCCAAAGGTACGGCTAATAAATCACGTAAAGCCTCCCCCCTTCACCCCAACACTGACATAATATATATATTTGTTCTACTCCCTTCCTTGTCCGCTGCCGTTAGTCTTTATTGTTTATGGCTGGAACTTAAACAAGTATATATTATTATACTTGTGATGCGCGTGTCTGCTTGTCCGGTTGATCCTCGATTACCTGTCGCGGTCATAATACTTACCGCTGACGTTATCGGACGCACGGGCGTCGTTATATTGCCTATTTGAAACGCCGGCCTAGCACGTTTTACACTTTTATGCAGTACCCGGACAGTGGTCAATTTTTTCGGTTCTTTTTATTTCCCACCCCAAACCGAGTCAATTTCAAAAACTATATACAATATTATATCATTGTTTTTATGATATTATAATAATTTGTGAGAGCGTACTGGTTTCATGCTGAGCTCGATCGTTACTGATTATAGTCTCAATCAAATACATCAACAATAATAAGTAAACAATTTTTTATTTTTAATAGATTTGATGGAAATCTACTTAACGGAATTTAAAAAGATTTTTTATATATTCGATTCTGAGTAAGTGACGTCCGTCTATGATCCATTTTTCATTTAATTGGATTTTAAATTAAAATGTTCTCCTACAGTTTTTCATGTAATTTTTTGTTTATAGTTTGGTTATAATAAATTTACCTTTTATCATAATAAAATACAACTTTAATTTATATAAAATGTTCTTAAAAGCCCTTAATACTCAATACTTACTTGGTATGTAATACTACCGAGATTAACATAGAAGATAAAAAGATTAGATTGTATTTTCTGATGTACATGACCTAAATTTTATAGATTAAAATAAAAATTCAATTTAGATAAGTTAAATGAAAATGTTTAAATATTTAAAAAAAAGTAAGTACCTATTTTAATCAACATTTCCAGATGCTATCCTTATAATATTTTAAATAAGTATAAAAATATTATGTAAATTAATTTTCATTTATTTCGCGCTTGAAAGAGCCTGATGCTGATTATAAATAAAAAATATGGAAATTATTTTATAATCGTATTTTGTGAAGGTACTAGGTATTTAAAATAAATAAATTTCTATTACCAGGCCATTAGATAGAATATTTAATGAATTAAAAAGCAAAATACATTTTTTTTTCGTATTATTCATATTTAATTAAATTCAGAGTAAAATGAATATTGAAGCTGATAATAAAACCAAGTGCATTAAACTATATAACGTGCAACGTTATAATACTGTTATAAATCTTAAATCGATAGAACATAATACACACAGTAAGATTAAGTAAAAGATTCTGAGGAACACGTTTCTATCAAAATACAAATCAGCTAGATACAAATATACTGACCCTTGTTACTTTTAATACGTTGATTTCCGTGATATTTTAAAATGTTATCTTTCTATACTTTATCCTGGCAACTGAAGGTATTTTCTCAAATTGACTATTTTGTATTTTTTCAACATTTGTAACTTTTTTTTTAATTAGTGGTTCAAATATTTTTTTACAGTTTCAAGTTAAACAGAGCTAAGATAATATAATACCATGGTTGTAGGTTTCCATTACCTGAAAAATTAAATATATTTACAATTATTATGTGATCCCAAATTATTATAATATTTTGATACCAAGGAGATTTTAAAACTAAATCTCTGCTACTTATTTATTTTATAATAAAAAAATTAAAAAGTCTTATTTGATGCTTTTTATAATATATTATATTAATACATATTATAAAATTAACATAATTTAAATATTAAAATTAATTTAAAATTCAAAAAAGTCATAAATAATGCTAGAAGAATACTTTATAAACCAAACAAATTGATGGCAATGTTATCGTTTAAAATTAAAAATAAAACATTGTAAAAATAGTGTTTATAAGGTAACAATCCAGGTATATAACCATATCTCATTAATTTTAAATAATGTTGTTGATTATGTCTTAATCGAGATCTCATAACCGAAAATATGAAAAATTTTTGAATTTTTTAATAAAATATTTCATAAAAAATCTAAGAAACATTATAAGATACCATTTAGCAATATATTATATATATTATTAATAATGTTAGAAAATATGTTGAACGATACCATTAAGTATAATAATATATCAGTTTTACTCGTATTGATTATTAAAATATTACATAAATACGCATACTTAATATTAAATTATTTGTTATTGTACAAGTGTAGAGTTTTATCGGTGTCCACAATTGTCTCCTCTAATTTCTGTACAATCGCTTTGGATTCTATACATTTGTTTTCCGTGTAACCGCGTCCATGTTGACCTATACAGAAAAGGAAATCTTGTTAAAAAAAAATTGTACAAAGAGCTGAAAGATTGAGAGAGAAGAAAACGAATGAGAAGGAGTGTCGACAAAGACAGTAAGTTAGTAGAAAAGAGAGACGGAGAGAGAGTGAAAAAGAGAAGAGATGAGGTATGCAAGAGAGAGAAAGAGGGGAAAAACGCGCTTCTCATAGTATATTCAGCACGGTGACGTAAAAAGCTTTTAGTTCCCGGGGTTCCGCGTTAACCGTTTTGCTGGACTCATTTACCCTCATTTTGAACGGCTACGGCGATGGAGGGTGGTTGGTGGGAGAGGCTAAGAAAACCGGGAGCCTTTTTAAAAATGAAGGGATTTACTGGATACGAGCTCTAGAAGGCACACGGTCATATAATCGAGAGAAATGGTCCGGTTGCCCGGCGCTCTCCGCGCCACCGCTGACTTCTTAATGGAACCAGCTTAGTCTTGTCGGCCGGCGCGCAGACCCCACGCCACGGTGAGGACAGGGAAAAAAAACGTTCTCCTCCACACCCCCGACCAAGCGTGTAAGTATGTGCGCGCGTGTGTGCGCGTGTTATGTTTATTGCATATATGCCTCCGGGACCGACGGCCATTAACTTTTGTCATTTTCCCTTCTCATATATACTTTTTTTCTTTATATATTATGTCTTTTTTTCTTTTTTACTAGCTCTATCTCTCTCTTTTTTGCTCATTCGGTCTCGTACGTGTGCGTTTTCATATTATGTGTTCATTTATATATATATATATATATATGTGTGTGTGTGTACGCTTAGATACAGCACGCCACCGCAGCATAACTATCCGACCGGCTAAAACGGATTACATACGTTTTTTTTTGTTTACTCTTAGTTTTTTCAGTATATACATAATATGGTTGCTCAAAGTCATACCATATGTTATATTTTTACGTTATATACCTATACCATTTACTAGATTGCGACTATTACTCTACGGCATTTGAGCCACATATTGTATAACAACTACGACCACAAAACTATTACACAATATAAATACAAACATATATACTTTATGCAGTATACACGCAACAAATATTAATTGTATATTACGATAAGACATCCACATTGTATTTATAATACATATTATGATATTATGTATTATGTGTGTGTATAATAAATAGTAATTTATACAGAATATACTATAACGAGGTCGGAGAACATGTACATATACAGGTATTTACTTCAGTGAGGGGTTTCAGAATTATAATAATTCAACCATGGCTAGAGAGTTTCGGGAAAGATAGTTCAAATAAAAAATTCCAATTGAGGTATATTTTATTGTTATACAATCTTAATGTTTCAATAGATATGATAATATTATAATAACTATATTACGAAAGATTTACTGGTATTAAAGTCATCCGGAATTCGTTAGTGTGCGAGTGGCTGTTGGCCTAGAACTATTGAAATTGATATCTTCTATCTTGTATATATAAGCAGTGTTATAATATAAGTATATATTGTATTGTATATACTATGTAGATATACGGATATATTAAAATATGTCTTGTAAGCATTATATCTTATTACCTATTTATGTTTATATATAGTTTGTATCGATATCACACATCCGTGATCCGCTACAATACGATTAAACGTGTTGTAAAGTCTTATCATGTATCTTTAAAATATTATGAACAATATATAAGTATTATAATAAAAATGTGACTAACTAGAGTTAAAAACTCGAGCATATTAAGTTATATTGAGTAAAGCTCAAACAAAATACCCGAACCATTGGGATTGTTAAAACTATACAATATAATAGTTAAGCGAAATGAAATTAATATTATTTCACAAAACTTCCTGATGGTTTTATTTAATCTTCGAGTAAACAATAAAAGTTTGACGACAAGTTGACGGGCATTTAGTATTAAACGTATCATATCACACCATTTTTTTTTTTACTTTTTTATTGAATGTACATTTTTGTTTATAACTACTACAAACAAACAATGGCGTGCACAAGAGGTATGATGGGGGATATATCTCCTATGGGCTTTCTTTTAAATCTCCAAACAACTGGATTTTGGTTCATCAAAATAATGTGTACCTGATTTGAAGTTTTAAATTTTCTTAATATTTTCTGTTATAAAATAATTGGTAAGAAATTTATAACGCTTTTAGTGGCACCTGACAATTACGATTAAAGATTTTCTTCAGATGTATACAATACATGTACATTTGAATGGATTTTATGAGCCAATTGTATTTGTTTTAATAGACTCTAAACACACAAAAATCGTATACTGATGTTTGGTTGAAAATAAAAAAGTTATATTTTAAATTTCACGGACAACAATTGCAATTGAAAATGGTACATTTAGATTTTGAAAAAACTGCTCACAACGCAGTATTGAAAGTGTTCGAAAATTGTCAAGTGGTAGGTTGTCGTTTTCACTCAAGTCAAGCCTGGTTTCGTCGTATTAAAAATAACAAAGAATTAAATAAGCACTATGCTGGAAAAATAGTTGTGTACCAGTGGATTCAAAGTTTTTAGTGTAAAAGCCAGAAGGATGAATTTCCGCCTTGATTGAAATTTTTTTTTTGTATAATAATAAAGAATAAAGATTGAAAACAATATATTTTTATTTATGACATCCTCCCCCCCATACCAAATTCCTGCGCACGCCACTGCAAACAAACCATGTACAAGAAAATATAATAAGATGCCGGAAAGGTAAACTACTCAGAAAAGCAGTGTAGCTAAATTCTACATCCCGAAAAAAGCCAAGTTATTAAACTATGCATTGGAGATGTACTCGTAATAAAAAATATCTTTTTAACAGGTACGAAAAAAAAATGTAGCTACCGTGGTTTTATGATTATCGTTACGTAACAGGAAGTCGAGAGCGTTCACTGAGTGTACCTTAGCTCAAGGCTCAAGAATAAGTCAGTTGCCCTTGGTGGAAATAAGCGTTTTTCCTATTACTAGAAATAAGAAAATAAATAAATAATAGTGGCGTCTTTGCCACTGTATATACACGGGGGAAGAGCACATTCGAGAATTGATGGGAAAGCAAACAAAACGAATTTCGTCGTATTTTTTATTTTTACTTTTTTTTCGGGCGTTCACACGCACACGCACACCACAAACGTTTAAACGATTGGCTAAATTGGGTTTGTTCGCGATTAGCGAGCACAAAAAGTACCGCGTGCGGTTAAGCGCACACCACTCGGTCCTCCTTCACATCCATCCGCCACAGTCGTCCGTCTCTGCGGTATGCGATCGATATGGATTCGTCGGGAAACGGTTTAAATTCTACGCGCTCGTATAGCCAATAAATCCCACACGCCTAATACACGTCCTATGCATGGTATATCTGATAAAGTATATAAACATGTATAGTCGGGAGAGAAAGAAAGAGACAGATAGCGAGAGAGAGACTTATACACACGCACACATACACACACACACACACACACACACACACACACACACATACACACATTTATATCAAGAGACAGAGAGAGACAGAGAGCAGAGGGTGTGAGCGAGACGAAGATGAGAATGCGCGCGAGAGAAAAACGAAAAAACCGAAGGGATCCTGTTAAAAAAAAAGTCCTCGGGGAGCCGTCGGAATCGGTTGATTGTCCCTCACCTCCGATCCTGGACCATATCTAATCCCTTGGCTGGCCCGGTGGAACGGTGGTAGAGACTATACGACGGTTTTTGGTACAAGTGTTGTGTGTGAGTGAGTGTGTGTACAGTCCACGTCTAAAATCGTCCCCTTCGATCTGCCTTGACTACAACTATACGCCACCACTGCCGCCACCGCCGTTACTATACCGGCGACCGCTGGCCCTCCGGTTTATTTTCGCCATTGGTCACGTAAATAGTTAATGGTTCGGAAAAATAAAGGCGACAAAGAAAACAACACATTTGTTCCCGCGGACGCGCGGTGGAGAGAAAAAAGACTATTGTTGTTGACCCGGCCGCCGCCGCGGTTTTCTACCACTTGTATTTCTTTATTTCTCTTTCTATCTCTCTTTCTCACATACACACACGTTCATTCATTCACTCTCTCCTTCTCTGTCTCTCCAATCTCCCCGACTCCCTATACATACTTTATTTTTCTCTGTTCTTGTACACAAACTTAATGAGAAAATGTATAAAAGTAGTTTCACACACACACATGCATGCAGTGTAACAAATATGTTTTTTATCCTACAAATCGTTTTGCTATTGATTTTTCTTCCGATTTCCACCAAATACATATATAATAATAGTAATAATAAAAAAAAAATAATAATAATACCACTCTTGACGCGTATCTCTCTTTCCCCGTACCCGCGCACAAACGTTTGTGACCGTGCGACTATAGGCTTAGGGACAGCGCCTAATTCTTTTCGATCACGTAAACCGATTAGAACGTGTCCGAAGTTATCTAATCGCGATCCTTGTGTACAATAATAATAATAATAACACAAACCATTAAACCTCTCGTAAGGCGTGTACCGTTATATTAGTTATATTATTTATTTTTATTATTCACGCGCATCCTAAATTATAATATTATAAAATATGAAATGAGATTTCTTACGTTCATGTTTTTTTTTTGTATGTTGTCACCGAGGGGGTGAAACTGTAAATTAAATTATAAGCCTACCGGCATATTAAAATATGTATAGGCAAAACGGGCGTGTGCACCTGTGGTCCGTGTTCACACGCACGCACCCCTCGAGTATCTGTGTATTATATACGTATAGATTTCATCTGTATTACCTATAGAGGAGCCTTGGAAAACAATAACGACGAGGTGAGGCAGAACGAGAGAGAGTCATTACTCAGCTTGTTTGCATTATAATGATTTTATATTTAAATGTGTATTTATCACTATATATAGTATATACTCACACAATATTGAAACTTTTGTGATCGATAACACTATGACACGAAGGTAATGGCTCTCTTGAGTTTACCACTCACGTTTTCCTTTGATTTTGTTTTTTAATTCGACCAAGACCGTCGCACGGAAGACATGAGCGATTATTATTTTTCCTCATACTCACGCCGACGTACTTCTGCAAAGTTTCATGAGCTTTGGTAAAAGCTCCGCTACACTGATCATAGTAATATAATTTCGTGAATTTTTATACAGTTAATATCACGAATCTTGCTGTATATGTGCCGAAAAGAAAACACTATCTTCGTATGAAGTTATAAATTGGGCGCCGCTTAAATCTTTATTATTAGCCGTTGTCAGTACGAGAAATTTAGAATTTTGATTCGTGAACGAATGCGTTTAGCGTGTACGGAAGAATATATTATATTTTTATAATATAACCTTACGGAAGATGCGTCATTAAAATATAATATACAATAACGATAAGTGTTGTTGTAATACATCACATGTATATAAGTTTATATCATTTGTGATGATAATAATATGATATACTCGCGAATACCTGTGCGCGCCGTGAGATACGTCGACACTTATTCGAGGTCTCGTGGAACGCTCTATATATATAATAAAGTATACACACATTGATCGTCAGGCCATCATATATGTATATATATAATATAATAATATACATATGTATGTGTATAGGACTGTTGATTTCGGGTTTTCACTATATTCAGCGCGAATATTAAAATCAATACGATGTGCGCAGTTCAGTTTTCTCCCTCGACGTACATATTATTATTGTATACACACGCACATATATACATCGGATCTTTCCGGGCGAAACGTGCGCCCACCAATGTTTATTTTTCATCAGACCACGGAAATTCGCAATTACTTTTCCGTATACATATTACCATACCACGCGGCTCTGCACGCTCGGAATTCATTTCGTGCAGGTTTTTTTTTTTACGATCGTTTTAATCGAAAAGTGTTTACATATTATTATTATTACTATCATCGTATGTGTACTATACGTATTTTTAGCCGTACAATAATATTATATAGAACATAGAAATTTGCGTTCGGTGAAAAGTCACCATCAAATTTCGTCATACCGTAGACCGTGCAGTTGTTTCGCATGCGGAGCGCGTGTTCTTCGAGGATTGTATTCGGTATAAAAATAAAACATATCACGTGGTTTCGGACACTTCAGCGTTCTTGTATGATAATATTAAGATTAACTTAAGTTTGATTAAATTCGCGAATCAAAAATCTCAAAAATGGACGTCAACATTTTAAAACTAATTAATTAATTAATTAATTAATTGATTGATTAATTAGTAGTAATTATGCAGTAATTATACAGAATTGATAATAATACGTTTATGGTTATGAGACGCAATATAGACATTTCTATACGTACAAATAATATATTATGTAAATATATGCGCGTTCTGTATAAAATATTATAATATTATACCTAATGTATAATATGTGTATTTAAACGAAAGATACGACGCACTATAATAATAATAATATATAAGAGTATAAGACGATAAACGAACGGGTGGTCTTATACGTAGTTTGGTGCGGAACAAAATTGCACCGGTGTATAGGCGATAAATTATTTCCGGTCGGAGGGCCGGATATCGGGTAAACCCTCGATCCGGCGTATAAAATCCGACGAGGAATTTCAGAAAACGCCACGGAAATTTATCGACGACCAAGACGAGCATCTATACACCGGTTACACATATACACGCGTGATATAATAAAAGACGAAGGCTGCAACGGGATAAATTCGATTTGCAGTGGATACGGACGAAGTAGGTACCTATACCTATCTACGCATTGGACGTCTACGGGTCGCCCTAGAATTATAATAATATGATGATAATAATAATAATAGCAATAGGTGCGGTGGTAAAGTTTCGCGGGTTTCAGGTGTACGCGCTGGCGCTCTGGCGTTACGGTACACACTGCCGAACCGGAGAGGCCGGGCAAACGAAAAGCGCAAGTGCGGCGGCGCACACGCCCCCGGCTGCGCCGTCAATTATTTCCCATTTTTTCGTTATCGCGTCGTATTGTCTCTCTATAGCTGTTCGCCCTCATGTATACCACCCCCACAGCCGCCGCCACAGCCGAACTACCCCACACGACTCCTTCGCTGCCGCGCGTCGGACAACAATTATTACGAAGCTTGCGCGTAACAACCACCACCACCCTTTTTCTCGTTCGGGACCTCTCGTCGTCTTCCTTTTTTCTTTCGTATTCTTTATTGTTCTCTTGTCTTCTTTCTTTTTCGTTTCGTGTCGCGCGCAACGTGAATAATAATTACGATTCGCCACCCCTTCCAGCGCTCGTCCGCCTCCCTCTACCATGGGCCAAAAAAAGAACTGCTCGTCCGAGTCCGCGGGGTGTAATGATTATAAACGCTAGGGCGCTTGCGCATATCTATATCTATATATATATACACGTAAATATACAGAAGGTTCGTCTTCGTCGACGTGGGGGTGCAGATGTGCAGTGGGGCCATAGGTATATATTATACGAAAGAAACGACAAGGGTGGGGCCTATACTCGAGTATTACGGTATAATATAAAGTATAAAAAGCAGCCCCCAGTGTACATAATGATTGGGAATAATTTTAATTTCATCGATAGCCCGCGACGAAAAAGTTTTATATCCGTTTTCACCGCGACCTCCGCAGAAAAAAAAACTTCTCGGCGATATAATATTATAATATATTTTATAACTATAGGCGTTTTCTTTCCCGCTCTGTACATTTCCACTATAAAATATATACTTAGTCGTTTACGTACATTGTGTGAGTTATTGCGCACGCCCATTATCTACGCGTACAATAAATTCCGTAATGAACCGCATAGGCCTAAGTAATAATTATATATATATATAGAGAGAGAGATTGGTGGATTTCGGTTCCGTTAATAATTCATTCATACTTAGCACTGCCGATGTTGATAAGAAAAACAAAGAAATGATTTCAAATCGATTATTTGCACGACACGCAATTATATACCTATTATATTATCAATGTTTAAGACCGCCACCGTTCCCGTGATAGCGACTTCCGATAGACCACTGAGTGCTGCGCCGCGTGTAAAAGTCGCTTATTAATATTATTACTTTATTAATTGAAATATATTTTAATAATTAATAACCAAACCTATTGTCTTCAATAAAATACCGTCAAAACCCAAAGAAGGGTATTAAAAAAATTGTAGTCAGCATTTTTCTTAGATTTCTGGTCAATTTTTTAATTCTATTTTATCAATATTTATTAGTAAAATATAACACTAACGAAACTTGATAGATTTTTTTTAAATATTATTGATTACGGCACGTTTTACGGAGACGCATAAGGTATCGTATGAATTACAGGTTTACATACAAATTAAAACATTTTATGATTATTGATGAGAAAATTTGTATACTCGCATCAGTTCTCTGAAATAATTTAATAGTTTGGGTCTTATTATTTTAGAATATGTTTTATATAATTGGAGTATTGGACGGTGTCGGAAAAGTACCATTGTATAACACTTACATTTTATGCTTGTAAAATAGGTATGTAGTTTTAAATTTAACCAAGTCATGTGCATTTCATTAATTGTCATCAGCGTATTATGATTTCTAAGTTAAATTATAAAATTAATACAATATTATAGGTAATTCTACGTAATATTTTATTATAATAGAAAATTCTCAGTATTCGTTTTATATACTTGTATGTATAGTGTATGTATACGTACGACACGTTCGCAGTGAGTTTTAAAATAGAATAATATAATAATTTAATTTAAGTATAAACAAACTGAATGCAAATTAATTTCTTTAAGGTACATAACATTATAGTATCAAGTCATAGAGCACGTGAGCTTTTAAAGTGAATATAATATAGTTACTTATGCATCACGCAAGTGAATTTAAGCAATTTTAGTGACATCCATACGGAATTATACAGCCATACACCATTATTAAACTATATAGCAATGTCTAAAGGTTCAGAAATTATTAATGTTGCGTGAATATGAATACTGCATGCATATAGGTACACGATAAATATATGTATATAAATAAATATGGCCGGTATAGCTGGTAATACGATTACGATGTATCTATTTTGTAGAAATGCGTTTAAATGAGCCAAGTCGATTAACTTGTCGTAACGTAATACTCGTTAAGACGATAACTCACTCACGCTAAAAAGAAATGCGTTTTATTATAAATAAGTATATTATAATAAATTTCACGATTATAATAGAAAACGACATTATGATTATTATTTCACTCGAATTTAATATTATATCATAATACAGCGAAATTTATGTGTACGTATATGTTTAAAATATGTATATTTTTAATACGAATATTGTGTATGTATTTCTACGATAT
This sequence comes from Aphis craccivora, assembly GCA_009835225.1. NCBI lineage: Eukaryota > Metazoa > Arthropoda > Insecta > Hemiptera > Aphididae > Aphis > Aphis craccivora. The sequence continues at coordinate 47,645 of VUJU01000096.1, read as the reverse complement.
GAAACATTTTAAAATCTTGGACCAAAATCGGTCATACCATCCGTAAAAACAACAAAATATCACGTCGAGTTTATATTGTCATCGATGATTTTATATTTATTCAGTTACAATACTCGCGATTAGGGATTTCTGGTGTAGCATGCAGTTGTGAAACAAAATGTGGCCGGCAAGTGGCGCCACCAACCGGATGCTACTAGTATATAAATACCGGATCGCTCAGTGCGAATAAACGAAATGGGTCCTAAAGGAGAAACGGAAAGGACAAAGGAACTCGACAATTTGCCCCTCGCAGTGTAGTATATTGCTACTGATGCTGGCGCTGGTCTCTCACCCCTTTGACGAAATAATAATAGTTGGCGTAGATTTTCTTCGGTTTTTCTTCCGAGAGTATATAATATGCGCATTGTATATTTATATACACTTTATCCGCCTACCCAGTGCAGTATATTATATATTATATATATATATATATACAAATATATAGTACATAGTTTAATTAAACCGAACCCGTCTATTGTGTAAAACCGGAAGAGGACCCATTATAATAATATACGGACGGGCAAGTCTTTTTAAAGAAGAAAAAAAAATCAAAAAGAATAATAAAAAGAATGAATTATCGAAAAGAAGAAAAAGCTAAATATTCTTATGGGGTCGTAGTTTTCGCTGGACGAGTTGGATGGGGGGTGGGCGATGTTCGGCGAAACGAAAAATGCTATGGTCCGCTGGCGGTAAAGAATTGTACTGTATTTTCTTTTACGCAAATTGCGAAATGTATGAAAACACGGCGAATTAACTCCGTTTTTTCCCTTCATCGACTTATAGTTCCCAGGGTAAGCATTCCGAGTTAGTGAGCGACATTTATATTGTATTATTTATAAAGTTCTTTTTTTCGGTTACCTAGCTATAACATTATCAACATATTACACATTAATTTTAAAAAATGGACTAAATATACAATTTTCTTGTGACGGTTTAGTTGAAAATATCGACCAATAGTAATCAAATACTATAATAGTTTTATTGTCTCGGTTCTTTTAATATCCAGTATGTGGTTTTATGTATAAGTAATGTAATATATTTTTAATATGTATGCATTTTTGTTTATGATAAAGTTATCGTTGCTATATTACGCATTGGCGGTTGATGTTTAAAAATAATCCTCAGTTTTTGGAAGTACAAACTGACCGAAAATAATAGTATTTTCCATAAATATATAAATAATAGGTTTAATGTATATTATACCTACAAACAAGTGTTGTTTGAAAAAAAATGGGTTGAAATATTATTTCCGGCGAACTTTTCAAGTGGTGTGTTTCCAAATACTCACCTATGTCAACATCTAAAGGTACAATAACCGATTGTCAGGGTCAAAAGGTGGCCGATAAGTAGGCTAGAATAAAATACTTGCCGAGTGTTCGATTGTTTTAGGGTGAAAATCAAAATGTTGTGTTAATCTACAGAATAATACGCATACATAATAATAATATTATAATCCAATAAATATTATTTGTTATGAAACATATAAAATTATATTCCAAGTTTAAATGATACAAATTAGTAATGAAACATAATACTATCTAGATAGGCACATATGATAAACTAGATAACTGAATATAATTTTAAAAGGGGTTGTACACATAACTATGATTTTAACTGCAGTCATAAATGGCACCATAAGTCTGGCATATTTTTGAGACTATCAAATGCAATAAAAATATTATTAAAACAACTTTAAACATCATTATTCATTATAAATTATATTACTGTTTTTATTTTTTTTATAAGAAAATAATTTTTTTTTCAGCACGAGACAATTACACACTTATGGCGTTGTTACAAATAAAAACTCATACAGTGGTTGCTAAACTGGCAAGTCGTCATCAATTGAATACATATTCTAGTAAGAGGAGATATTCGATTAAAGTCTACACCCGAAGAATATATTATTTAATACTGTTTTTTTTAAAGAAATATGAAATGTTATCCTATACACCACGAATCTTCAATCGTATACCATATTTCTATGATGATATAAAGGAAAATTAAAATATATATAATATATATACATACATATCTATTATTAAGACAGCGGTTATTATGCTTTTAGAATTTATCAAATGAAAATATGTAGGATTTTGGTGTATACTTACATAAAATCAGTACCCTACAATGATTCAACGTGTATAAAGTTCCCCATTCCCCGCCATTTGTTATTGATATATTTTTTTTCAAGAAAGTAGGCGACAACTGTATTGACATTAGAGTTTATTAGAACTTTATTTGGTGACTTAAATAATTATTTGAATTTTTTCAAGTTTATCGAATGGTTGCGATAAACATATATAATAGGTACATACTGTATTGCTTACGTTTAGATGAAATTAAATAAAGTTTAAAGTTGTGATTAGTCAAACACGGTTTCAATGTGAAATATTTTGTGTTTAGTGAATTCTTAAGAACAAAATTGCGTAACTATTACAAAAATAAATTTTAACTTCTCATCCCTAAGTCATTTTTATATAAAATATGTTGAACGCGTTGATCCGAAAGGAGTAGTTTCCTGTAGTCGATTTATGAAATTTCATAACTGCAGATTTTGGAGACACAATGTCTTACTGTATCATTCAATAGCAGACGATGGATTGTACACAATAATAGTGTGTCTCGAAATTAATGGTATTTTATCTATCAATCTCTGCAGGGTACATTGCCATATAGTAATAGTATTATAAGTATATAATATTATATTTATTATTATACTCGACCCAGCCGATACATATGTATATAATGGCAGTGGTCTTAATGGACTTAACGAACGACGGGCGTAAAAATATATATTAAATTTCGTATATAAAAAATACTAATAAAAAACCACGGTGATGATACGACTGCAAACAATAATTAATACTCTTGACTCACAGCTCATCACAGCGTCCGCGACGCACTAAAATATAATCGGACAAATACTAGAGGTTATAATAAAACTAAAAAAAAAACTATCACGCCTGAGCGACTATAGGTACTACAATATAATGTCTGGTGGTCGTCTTCCGGGAAATAGCGCCTTTTAGGTGATACACTTAGTGATATAGTGAGCCCGAGTGTGGTGATGGCGGGGGGGGGGTCAAGGTAAAGGTGTAAAAAGAAGAAAATAATAATAATAATATATATCGTGCTCCCCCCACACGTGAGACGTGCGACTCAACTCCCAACCTCTAGCGGCGCAGTGTGGACGTGTGCACGATGAGGAGTGTTTGGTGCTGGCTGCAGGGCGAGGGGGCTCGTTCGTTGTTTTTCTTATATATTTTATTTTTTTCAATATTTTTATGCTATCGCATTGTTGTGTGCGTGTGCGCGTTATTATACGCGCGTTGGCGCACGCGCTCCAATCGCGCACGGTATTCGATCCACGTATATAATATTTTCCTCCGCCGCCGCGCGTCCTGCAAATCCCGCGTATGCGCTTCGGACGAGCGGAGAAATATAATAATATCATATATTATATATATATATGTGTGTGAGTGTAGATGGCATAGACGAAGGGTGGGCAAAAGCGAGTAGTGCGGTAGAAGGAGGAGAGAGAGAGAGAGCGAAAAAAGGAGAAGAAATTAAATTATATCAACGGGTTTGTCTCGCACACATCGCGCGCGGCCATATAGTCGTCCGCCTTCACCGCCGCCGCCGCGCTCTCGACCCCCTTGGGAAAACGCACGAGAAATGAACGCTCGAGCGTTATAATAGTAATAATAATAATAATAATACGACGTGTAGTGGTAGTGTCGGCGGTGGTGGTCGGTCGGAGAAGAACAGACACATATATAAAATACATGTGTGTACGTGCACACACACGCGCGCGCTCTCGCGCTTACAGTCGGCCATGTTGGATTAGGTTTCACCGTGACCCATGAATATGCGACTGACTATCCGTATTACATGTTATCTGTTGTCCGCCGCCCGTTAAGTTTACCTATACATCACTAACGCGCACACGCGACTTGGAAATCGCGCGAGAGACGCGAGAGTCGCGAACCTAAAGGGTCCGCGCGCGTTTTTCTTTTTCCTCTTCTCTTCTGTCCGATAATAATAATAATGCGTATTATTATTATTATTATTATTATTATTATTATTGTACCCTACGGTAAAGCCGTCCATATAAATCTTCGTGTTCGTGTACGCGGAGCTTCCAAAAATAAAAAAACGTATTTCAAAAATAAACGAAGACGCGCACCAAATTAAAGTGATTAAAACAATTACTTAGGGACAAATGGATATAAATTATACAATAAGCGGAGAGAATAAAATATAATTTAATAAAAATAATGTACCTACATTAGATTTATATGCAATGAATTTCGGTTGAATAGCGCTTAAAACGATAACTATGAATTATATAGTTGCACGAGTGTTTATTAGCCTAACTATATATACCAAGCATGATCGCCGTAAACGATACGTCATTCGTGAAGACGAGTGTCGTCGTATTAATTATTTAACCAAAACGAACATTGTCCAATTTGTAGATGTATTGTTGTCGGATACCAATAATGAACGAGAAAAGCCGGAAGTATAAGAATGATGAAGCGGAAGTGGTGTCGCATCCTTCTGTCATTGAAATCTGATAACGGATTTTAACGGTGAACGGAACTACGACATAACTCTTGCTACGCGTTTAAACAACTTCCGAGCGAGACAACGATTTAATAGTCAATAATATATAATAAATAATAAATATATTATATTAATTATTAATATATATTTTAATTACTTATTAGAATTATAACGTGTCGATTTTTGTTTAAATAGACGTATATTATACTATACTTGAAAATATTATGTTGAAAAATGTATAATAATGTTGCATAGAAGTCGTATAGGTAAACTGTTAAAAATCCAATCATTATTGTAATGAATAAGTACTCCATATTATTTTATTCTATAAACTCCTATCAATTATAGTGAAATCATAGTGGTTCTCTAATTCTTAGCGTAAGCTAACACTGACATATGAAGTTTTTAATCAGAAATAAATTAGTAATCACATCATATTATTATAGTATAATATACATTATACATGTATATATATATATTATATATTATATACATAGCACATTTTTAATTTCTTTTACTTATTTAATCTATTTATTTAGATTATATTAGACGTTAGGAATTAATATATCGTAATAAATAATAATAATTACAATAATATATGTTATAATTAAATTTTTAATTATAACATAATTAAAGCACATTTTACATTAATTAGTAGATAACGTAATTAATTGAAATATATGATTTATATTTAAAACGATAGTAAGTTAGAAAAGTGATATGATTTCTAAAAAAATAAAAAACAAAACAAAAAGTATATCGATAACATAAAATTAAATAATATGTTATATATATATGAATAAACAAAAACTATTATTTTATTAAAAATAAAGCTTGATATACTACATTCAATAGTGTTGTATATTTATTATGTCTATAAACAGTTTGATAAAGCCCATCGATGGGTTGAATTATTTCTTTATATTATTTGTTGTGTTATATGTTTTGTATACTATACTCGTAAACTATAATATATTATTATGAAATGTTTTGACAAAAAAAATAAATAAATAAATAAATTTATAAAATATTATAGTTTATTTTACTTCTATATGATTTATTAAACTGATTTAACATAATATATATTAGAAACTATTGGGTAAATACCTAGAGTTTAAGATTGTTTAGACATATTTTTTTTTGTGCATTGGTATATAAATGTGAGGACATTTGGTCATCTAAAATACAATTTAAGTACCTATATAGTATCATTGTTACCAGAATTTTTCAATTTGAAGCTACATTTTTTAACTATGTTTTGTCAATAGTGGTTTTTTTTCGAGTTTAAAACATGTCTAATACGTTGCTATATTATGGTTCAGATATATTTTTAGGTTAAATGATATTCTACGGTACCCTTATAAAAATACCACAGCTCCAGCTCCTCAGAGCACCACTGCTCACACATAAGATGTCACTGGTATAGGGTATTATTCTTTATAAAGGGTTAATGAGTATTTTAAACTTATTGGAAATTTTCAAATATTATAAATATTAATTAATTATTTAAATTTCAATAGGAATAACTCGAAATATTTCATCACATTTGATTTGGTTTTTTTATTTTTTTATATTCATTATACCTAGGTAATATTTGATTAATAAGAAATTAATAAATTAATTAAAACTATTATTATTTATTTTTATATATCAAATTATTTCAAAACATGAAATTATATTTTTAATTTTATAACTAATACATTTGTTATTATCTTTATTTTATTTGTTTAGTATAATAAACTAAAATATTAATTATTTATTTTCATAATTTTAATACGTGAAATAAAATGTATTTAAGATTTAAAATGTCATAACTCATAACTTATATACTATCAGTACATACATCATTTTATTTGTATATAGCTTGAAATTATGATAGTAATAAAAATTAAAAAGCTATAAAAGTGGAAAAGTTACGTGATACATAGATACATTTTGAGCGTTTGATTTTCATTAGACATTGGTAGTATCCTAATTTTATGAATTCCAGTTATTATTTTTCATTCTTATTTGTATCCAGTTATTTAAGTTATTTATGTTATTTTTTTGGCATGTAAATGGCTGTCTATATAAATATATGATATTGCGTCCAAATGGTCGTGTCCAGATAGCCACCGCGTCCATTTATCACTTTTTTGGAGTACTTATTACATTATATAATATTTAATAGATATATACAGTACATAAACGTCAAACAATTTCTTTTAATATACCAACGCGTATAATCGTATATTCATATGTGACATCAACTGATCATATTATACTGTTTTGATAAATTTATTCACCCACACATCGATGTTCGTTTTTGTCATCGACGGAATATAATATTATAAAGAATAAAAACAACGTTAATGTCCTGTACACGCCATCGTATACGTATATACTATGTACAGGTATACGCACGGTTATTATGTACCTATTGCGAACTACACAGTACATTGTCACCAAGACAACGCGTGTATATTATTTTTATTATGTACATTGTACACACACACACACACGTATATATTATGTAATATAAACATTAATACCCAGGGTACTTATAGCTCCCCGCCAAAGTCCTTTTCGACAAACCTCGCGATAATAACACGGTCCTTGTAATGTTTTCTCATTTTTTTTTTCTTTTTCACTCGACCGAATATTATTATTACGTCCTGTATATTAAATTGTACGTTATTTTTTGACGTGTCTCGAAAACTTTCATTAAGCGTATTGCGGCGCAGGACGATACATAATAAACCGCGTCGCATTATAATATAATATGTATATTACGAGAACTCGGCTCATATAAAGCTGATGAACAAACAAAATAATAGTATTAGTATTTTTTTTTCTTTTTGCGCGGTGAAACTCCAATATTCTTTTAACACGAGTACCTATATATGTGTGTGTGTGTGTGTGCTGTTATAACACACACGGGCTTAACACGCGTACATAGAATAATAATATACTGAAGTCCTTATCGAGTGCCGTCGTTCGTTTTAAATTGTGCAAATATAATAATGTGTACGCTTTTTACGGTTTTCGATTATGCACTCCTCGAAAAGAAAAAAAATCCGCCACCACAAACGACCGCATACGAATCGCTTTTTATATTAGCGGCGGAATATATTAATGTATTATTCGACGCTGCTAAATAATCGATCGCGAATTCGTTTTCAAGTGTACATTATAATAATATGAGTGCATCAAAAAATAATCGTCCGTAGTTAATTAAAATAATAATAATAATACTTATTACAGAAGGCAGTAACCGATATTGGGTGGTGCAGTGTAAACTAGTGCAGATTGAAGAAGAAGAATAAAATGATTTAGCAATAAGCTGGATTATGGCCAATGTCACAATAGAGAAAACAATATTTGACACTTTCGCTTCTATACCCCCTCCTCCTAAAATACTTATTTTAATACATACATGTTTATAAATACACCTATTATGAACAGTTTTTCAAAAAATGTTTAAATCAAAACGAAAATATAACACAAGTAGACTATAGAAACCAATAATTAGGTACGACATTTTAACGTATTAGGTAGTTTTATAACTTCAATGAAAAAATAATTAAATAATTCTTATAAATTTCTTTATACTTATAAGATTCTTAATAGTATCTTAAAAAGTATTTTAATTTTTTAATTTTAGAAAGTCGATATATCAGTTCTTTCCACTGTTTATCTTTGACAAAATCAATTTGATTTTTTTCATGAATTAATTGTGATCTCAAAAAAACTTTTTTATTAAGACAAAAAAACGATCTTTCACTAATTGTATTTGATAGAATACAAATAATTTTTAAAACTATTTCGTTGTTAGGCAATGATGATTGTAAATACGATGTAATGAGTGTTGCGTGAAATGAAGCGAATGATAATTTGTCTTCTGATGGAAAATGTTTAATAATGCTTTTAAATTGTATAAATATTTCTTAAAATCCGGTTTCTAAATTTAATTATTTTACGAAGTAAAAAGGTGCATATTAAAATAATTTGATATCATGATTTCAATTTATAAATTGTTTTTAAAAATGTCATAATTATTAAACTAAAAGAACCAATATTGTTAATTAAAAATAATTATAATGACGCGTATAATGTGATTTTTAATGGTTTTAAGCTCTTAACATTTTGTCACCCCTTAAATTTTTCCACCTGGCGCTGATGCTACTATTGCACCTTAGGTTGACAAAAAACCCTATGTAGATGTGTTTCTACCGCGGTTGTCCTCTTCCCTATCTGACCGTATATTATGGTACGTGCGATGATCATGACACAAATGCGCACTGCTGCCGCATATTAATATTATATTATATTGTTAAGTATTATTATTACCATATGTTTTTTCGTTTGTTTAGTGCTATTATAACTGCGGCTCAGATCGAAATTCTACTACCGCAGATAAGTGATGATGGCGAGAGCGTAATATAATTTATATAAATACGCCCGTACGTATATCTAGATCGTAGCCTGCTGTGGTGGCGTGTACCTATTCCTACCCAGTACACCCATACAACTTACACAGCGGCGATACCTACCCATATTATGTAGTCGAACGTCGTAATTATTATTATCGTTATCGTAACCTTATAATAATAATAATAATAATAATAATATGGCCGCCGCCTTCGATAGAAGTATTCGCGCTCGTGTGTGCGGGTTAGCTGGATATACGCGTGATACGCCGCGCGTAATAGTATCAGGTACCTATACCTCTCTCTCTCTATATATATATATATATATATAGTTGCGTATAACAGTGGTATAGAATATTATAACGAGAGTGGTAATCTATAACCCTTTTGTCTATAATATGCCTGTAGTTGTACATATCGTGTAGTATATCATATCGGTATGTGTACTTGTGTATGCGACGCGCGGTGCACGACGCGACACCTGGTTAGAGAGACCATACGATACGATATCGTTACACTTTATAATAATAATAATAATAATAATATTATTATTGTATTATATACCTACCTATGTATAAATAATATATACGTAATGAAATGCCGCGAATAAAACATACCTATCGACAATGCGAATCCGTATCAGTGTCGGAGACCGAAAAAAAAAGTATAATAATAATAATGATGATAAAAATTCCGCGAGTCCATTGTGTGCTAATGGAGGACAACACGTGTGCTGCACAGCACCAGGAGTAGCGAGTACACGCACCGTCGGCGCGGCAGCAGCAGCAGCACTTGACTCGACCCACAACTACGCGACACGACTACTCGTGTTGACGTCTGCTGCAGTGGTATAAAACGAAAAAATCCGGGTAAAAAAAAAAAAAATTACGAAAAAATAAAATAAAAGTCAGACCATTGAATATATTGGGCCGACCGCTATGTAAATCGACCGGCGGCGCGAGGTAGACGCGATAAATTTTAATCCCAGACTATGCGATTGTGCGACGACCGCGTCGCTGTTAGGTTATTATTATAAGAACTCCGGCGCAGCGCCGCTTAAGACAATAATAATAATATATTCGATTTGACGATGTAACGCAGTGAGAGTCGACGACAATTTGACTATTTTAATTCGGCCGGTCGGTCGAGCAAGTATAAAAAAAAAAAAACACTGCACGACGACGTTTACGATGAGTATGTATAGCAGCGCGTTGTGTAGAAGGCATGTATGATAATATAATGTATAGTATAATATATCCAATAAAATATTGTATGGTTTTCGCCAGTGACGAACAATTGGAGAACGGGTGGTAGGAGAAAGACCGAAAAAAAAAACAAACGACCCGATGCTGGTGCAGACCTCATTGCCGCCGGATTGTCCAAAAAATTCGGCGCGAACCGTCGATTCGCCGTATATTATGCGCGTGTGTACGTTATAAAAATACCTTGAAATACAATATATTATTATACTATATAGGTACGCAAGGACATCCGAAAAAATCGTAATTAATTTATTGTCCAAACGTCTATGAGTTTGTATTATAATAATTTTACAAAGTCTCTTGTAGCCGCAGGACGGAACACGCGGTAACTCTTGGAATTTATGTCTGTTACTATAACTGTAGGTATTATAATAATACTGCGATTGCTGTGGCCGCGGAGGGAGGGACGTTCCAGAGAATTTAAAACGGAATACGTTACACATCTTATAATATTATACGTATAAAATAATATTATAAAACACACGACAGAACAATATAATATTAAGAGCGATAATAAATTTAATAACGTTCGACCGCACAAACACTATATTATTATAGTAAAACGCATCACGTGCGTATAATAGTACCTATACCTATACACTATACAGTAATATAATAATGTTTTATGATGGTTTTTATTGAGTTTTTTTTATATCGAATTAAAAACACGTTAAATTTCTACGATTAAAATTAACAACAATATTATAATATACCATGAATAAGAAAATAATACATCATGATGTATTCGTAATAAACATATTATATCTATTTAATTACGCCGTTGATGTAAATCGTTGGATTATTTTTATGACGATCTAAACTATGATTTATATACTTTTTTTTTAAACATTATAATATTCAATAAATCTGACAACCATTTTAACCGCCCTCATAGACCTTATACTCAGGTATTATACTCTTCTAATAATAAAGTATTAGGTCTATGGTCGCTCTACTCACCCTAAATTATTGTTTATGAATTATAACATTGTAATTTATTAAAATACGATATGATTTAACACTAAAGCCATGCTATCTATAGTTCTCATACTTATGAAATACCTAACATAAAAGTAAACCGATTAAAAAAAAAAGTAATTTTATAAAAATTTTATACTCGTTGTATAGATCATGCTTGCTAAAATATATTATATATATATGTGTGTGTGTATGGTGTGTGTTTTTTTAAACAAAAACCCATTATCGTCGCACCTGGTGTACGGCGACATTGTTTTTGTTTTTAATCGAATAGTTTCAATGATAAATGTTTCAAATTTAAAATGGCTCATCAAATGAAACAATGACATCACACAAAAAAAAACCACGACAGGTGAAATAAGATTTAATGAATTTTTGCTCAAATGCAATGAATCGCGTATAAAAAAACCGATCCGGTTTGAGTATAAAAAATAAATTTTCACGTCGTAAATGTCAGTCGTCAATGCGATGTTTCTTATGTTTACGAACAAAATCGGTTTAGATTACGAATAATATGCATCTATGCGAGTCTTTATAAAACGAATGAACAATAGTATATATTATTTATACTCATTATAATATAATGTATAATAGTGTATGTTACTGTAGTCAACACCATTGGTTTTCAAATTTATATGTTTTTAGCAGAAAATTATTATCAGCAGGTATTCGATAAATATTTTATACTTCCCGATGATATGCCTGAGAAAAACAGAAATGTGGCACTATCGCAAGCTATAAAAGAACAAACTAGATAATAATTTGAAAGTTGGATTATTTGTATAGCTATTATTTTTTATTATAGTTGCGACTATCTTTTATCACATTTATATTTGTATTGAACATTTTTTTTCATAAACTAATTAAATTTTTATCTTGTTTCATTTTTTTTTTTGGCCTAAATAAAAAAATTAAAATTTCTACTCACGCCTTTAATATTAGTTAGGTATCTAATATTATTGAAATAACATTAATGCATGATTGATAATCCATATTATAAATGCAATTTTTACTATTTTTAAAACACATTAGTTTTAAATTAAAATCAGGTCTATAGAAGTTTTTAAAAAATTAATACATTCATATTAATATTTATCAATGTTGTATATAATGTAAAATAATAGTATACATATTATATTTATTTTAACATTACAGATATATATATATTTCGTGACAGGAATTCGACTGGACGAGGAGACAAATAATGCAAATAGAATTTTTTTTTATGAGATCGAAATTCTTATAGTCTTATAAGTTATATTAAACACTAAACAGAGATCCTATCCATTTATGTTGAACAAAGCACAAATAATTATTCAAATGTGTGACCTATGAACGTCAGCAGATGGCGCCAGTAGTAACCATAAAGAAAATAATTCACTATTAAACAAGCATATTATTTCCAAGTACCAAAATTGAATTTTTTTACGCTAAAATATATTATACTACAATGATTTATAGTATAACATTTTATTCAATATACCTCTATAAGATACGTATTGGATTATGTTATTATTGTTCAACTTTAATCAATATCTATAATAATAGTTGTTTTTGAATTGAGAGAAAAAAAAACTAATACCATTTTCATGGCAAATAAAGTAGTCTATTACTCATGATTTATTATATATATATATATATATATTGGTATCATAGTATCAATAGCTAATAAAAACAAAGTCGAAGCTTATAAATTATCGAAAGAGCTTAGATCCAAAAAACTTTATCCATAAATCGACTGCTGCAAACGCCAGTGATTATATTGTGATACAAAAATAAAAAATCGTAATTTAAAATGAATTCATAGTGTATACCGTGTTCTGTAAACAAAATAAATATAAGTAAGTGTTTTGTAAAATTTTAAAGACAATAATATAGTTTCCGTAGCTCAACGACTTAAAATAATTATATGTTCGATAATCTATACTGCAACGGTTCCCAAACTGTGCAACGAATCACTCACTGGTACCATGATTTAATATATAATATATAAAAAAAAAGTCCTACATATTACGCTTATATTTGTATAGTGTTATATTATCGTCACAAGGTTTTTTATTTGCACCCCGTCGTTGTCCACTCAAAAATTGAATGCGCAATGCACTTAGTGGAAATATATTGCACATGCATCTGCGGTATTATTATAAGTACAATTGAAAAACCGAACCATTAAACTTTATCTAACTTAGCCGAAATTATAAGATTTCGAGTGGCAGGGTACATTTGACAACAGTGAATAATTATTAATTTTATAATAATATTCGTGTAATGTTCGATATTTGCGCTTGTGTATACTCGGCGACGGGGGTCAGAGATATTAGGTCATACGTTCGTGGCAATAATGTTTTATTTGTGGCTTGTGTAATATCAGTTTATTACTACGACCGTATATATATTGTTAGGGAGTGCGTGAATGTGTGTGTGTGTATGTGTGTATACATCTCGGAATCGGAGACTTGTCGCGGACCGCAGTGATCGATTCGCAAATCGCCTACTTCCGACAGGAAGTCACCACTTTTTCTTATTCGTGTTTTATTTCTCTCATTTTCCTGACTATTGTTTTATATTTTCCTCGCACGTCGTCTAATACCCCTGACCAACTGATAACGCACGCCGCACCGGCGTAACGCAAGTCCCATTTAAACGGTTCTCTGTTACGAAAAATAAATAAATAAAAAAATACGCTCCTTCCCAATGGTCTCGAATGTCGTTACCCATAAAGCCATTACACATAATATTGCCATAATTTATAATATATAAATACATTTTAATCAATGGTTTTACGTGTCATCGATTTTTAACAATTTTTATATCACGTTTCGTCGTGTTTTAGCATTTTGTTTCTTGCACCACAGTTCATTTTTAATTCGTAAACACGTAAACTGTCTATGATGTTAACGACGTTACGTTATATATTAATATTCTTTGAGGAGAGTTCTGAGATGTAAACTGCTATACTCGGCAGGTGCTACGCCGCGGGGGCGGCCCGGGAACAAATCTCCATTGTCGGAATGGGCGGGCGCGAGCATGCGCGCGAAAAAACACCCGGCACACTCTCCGGCGGGTCCCCTAATCAATAATACCCCTTTGCAGATTTCCTTTTATAATTTACAAAAAATAATAAGAAGAATAAGAAGAAGAAAATCCAAAGGGAAAGAAAAAATATTATGCTCGCACACGCCCGCACGCACGCGCCATCGTATACGGTTATTTTATTATTATTATTTTTCGGTATTAAAAGTGTGAATTTGGAAGTGCGGAAACGGTTTTTATTTTTTAAAGCGACAGAGCAAAAAACTTTTAACGTGCTAAATTCATGGTCGACGAAAATAAGTTGTAGCTGATGAAAAATATGAAAGAAAAACAAACAACTACAAAAAAATACATCCGATGAGTTTCTATAAAACGATAATAAATAAAGTAAATATATTATGTGTGGTGTAGTCGAATGTGAACCAAACACAGGATGTCACCTACTTATAACGTACACACTGCGTAACACATTTTACTGAAATTTGATTTTCCCATTAAAAAACCGATTTTATAATAATAATAATATACTTCCCCCCCTTTGTACGATCAAATATCTCCATACAAAGTAATATAGGTATTGTTTAATGTTTACAATAAAAATCGGCAGTATCTTATTGCAGCTCTTGCGTAACACTATTAATACACTACTACACATCGCGCGTATGTTGATATACTACAACACTGCAGTATGAAGTATGATATTATTAGTCACTCAAATAATACAATATCATATTAACGTATTAAGCATGGTAATACTTTATGTTTGACGGTTTGAGTATAGGTATGACTTGATTACTATGTAAGTTTTGCCTATTCGTGAAAGCTAAATTATTATAGACAACAAACAAAAAAATATTGATTTTGATTAAATTTAAATTTTATTGGAATTTGGAATGCTTTGAAAATTGTTTTATTTTTAACCTTGACTTTTTTGGCCTGGAAATGAATTATTGTATTACAGTTTAACTGTGACATAAATTATGTATGATTTGTTCTCTATATACAGCCTTTAGTTATATATATTTTTTAATTTTCAAAATTGATTGATTAAATAATAATAATATGTCAAATGGTTATATATATATATAAATACATACTAAAATATAGTATATCTAAAAACGTGCGCTTCTATGCCGATTGAATTGATTTCTCTAGACAAACACTACGTGTTAGCTATATGTATAGGGACGACCGAGTCGTAAAAATAATTCGGCTTTATGTCGTCGTTATACGCCGTTTTCCCTAACCAGTCCTAAATGTTTACAACAAATATCACTGTAAGAGTATGTACAACGCTCGAGATTTAGGCGATTTTCCATCTAGCGAAGTCATCGTGCATTTTGTAACGATTCATTCGTGTCAAATAATAAAAAAAATATTATTTATTATTTAATTGCTTTAAGGTCGTCCGTGTAGTAGATATACCTACGCAATATTAACATAATATACGTATACATACATTTTTTTATACCAATATTATGATATTATTTTACGGTTTTGAAATGAAAAGCATTTGCGGAGCACAGTAATACCATTCTATAATATAATATGCTTAGATATATCGAACCCGTCATTATATGATATACAGAGTGGGTCACCGAGTTTTCCAATACAGTTAATGCAGGAAAACAAGAAAACATTATAATGTCCCGCTCTGTATATGTATTAAAAGATAAGAAGCATTATATTGCGCATCACGACACATATGCGATTAAGTATATTTTACTAAATATGTAAGTACGTATATGTATAAATATATAATATATTATATTATATTATACACGGCGCAGATGGATAGCATAATATAAGTATACACAATACGCGTAAGTTATATCCGTTTTTTTTAAGCGAAAGAGAAAATAAAATGTACTCACATAAACGTTGTTGCTGATGTTTTTTTTCCACTGCCAAAACGGCGTTCACCGGAATACGTCATCTTATTATATGCCACCGTACCCTCGTTGTCGAAATATTGGACACTTCGAGACGGAAATTCGCGCTTCCACTTTCTCGTCGTGTTTTATACACTCGAGACGGAGATGTAAAAACAAATATGTAGATTAGATATACACTCGGTTTTCATCCGTCGATCAAACTGAACGTTATACGCGTCCAATTCCCTCGCGTGTGGCGCGGCGGGGACGCGAATGCCACATAGCAGAAACGCCAGAAACTGCATATATATATATATATATATATATGTGGTTGTATACTTGTATAATGTTATGTATATAGGTATGCTGTGCATATATAATATATATATACACAATATATACATACAGAGTGATTCAAAATTCATATGTTACAGCCACTTTATCATATAAATATTCATAGTAGAGAAATATGTTTAATACCGGAGTTTTTTTTATTTAGTAAAAGATCTAAAATGATTAGTAATTTTTATATTATTTTACTATATTTTAGGCTGGGTTCTTGGGGTCAATTTTATAAATTCAAAAGAAAAACCTATACTTTTCAGGTAGTCCTAATATAAAGAATTTTTTTCTGAGAAATTTCGGAGAAATTTGATAAAGTAATTTATTTATAAGATATACCTAGTTTTATAAGTATTTAAAAGTTACATGAGTGGAGTGGTATAGGGATACACCGAAAAATGTTGGTCTACTACTCCTTTTACCTTAACTTACAAAACTTATAGCTCATAATCTAATTGTTTGAATTCCGATTTTTATGTATCGATATATTCCGAAAAAAATCTATACATTAGGATTGAAAAATGTATAGGTTCCAATTTAAATTTCTTAAGTTGACCGCAAAAACATACTCTAAAATATTGTAAAAAATATATAGGAGTATATACCTATATAAATTTACTATAATAATTTTAAATATTTATAAATAAAACAACTTTTGTATTAAAATTATTTTACTGTAGATATTATATTGTATTCATATGATAAAATGGCTAAATATAAATTTTGAATCACCCTGTACATATTCATACCTATATAGTATATATATAAAAACATTTACATATATGCACGTGTACAAGAAACTCTTTTCCGTCGTTCCTTTTTCGTTTTGATGAATGTGATAAATCTAAAAAAAAAAAACAAGAAGATAAATAAAACAAACAGCCAAAACATCATAGACACACGTATTTTTGACATACACAATAATATTATGTGTATGCGCGTTCGGAGTGTGTATATAATATAATATATGTTGTATATAGATTGACGAGGGAAGAAACGGAAATAAAAATGTATCACGTGAAATACGAATATATATATATAAATATTATATTGTATATTTCAGGTCTCACGAATTCCTTTGTGTACAAAAAAATATAAATATATATAAAAAAAAAAAGATACCGAGTATGATATCGGACACTCGTAAAATTATTTCAGCGAATTATTATATTATTTTTCTGCGGGTTTTTCTTTCTCTCGTTTTGCTTAGCATCATCGTTATTATTGATGATGCTGTGTCGTGCAGTATGTATATTATATATATATATATATATATTCTATATTACAGTATACGAGGGACGAAAACCCATCTCGCGTCCTGGTCCACGCACCCTCCGTCCGTCAAGGAGCCCGTAGCGGGTAAATGAGATCGATTTTTTTGCTCGGGGGGCATGAAAATAAAAAGAAAAAAGTGTATTAAAAAAATATATATATATATATATATATATATATATTTGGATGAAAGTAGAATTTAATAAATAATGAGAAACTTTAATAAGTTTCTTGAGACCCGGATGGTAGTCAGAGAGAGAGAAAGAGAGAGCTTAAATTACGCGGAGGAAATTATACGAATTTTTCATTGGTGCGCGGGGATACATAATAAATTAAAAGAAAGAGAGCGAGTAACTGAGAAAAAAAGGATGGAAAAACGTTTTCTTCTAATTAACTCGGGCGCGGTGCGTATATATTTAGCTGTGAGTTTGCGCGCGTTAATGATACGCCCGGAAATTAATTAAGCGCCACCCGAGAGCCACGCCCTATTTGTATACTTCCAGCCTGTATTGTTTTTTTTTTGTTTTGTGAAAGAAAAAAATTCACCAATCACACATATTACATAATACATATCTTATATTATTTCTCCAAGTCTGCGTACTCATATACTCAGCACCTCGTATATTATACCCGTAATTGATGTTTTATCATATAATTATAATATATTTTAAACAATATTGTAATGTAAGTAACGTTTACGGTAATAATTTTTTTTTGGTTGTTGTTGATTACGTAAATTTTTTTATATATATATATGTTAGTTTTGCTACAGTAAAAATACCTTCATTTTAAAATATTTTAATTATTTCTGTAGATACACGTTGCTACAGTATTCGCATATTCAAATTTGAAATTAGATTTCATTACATTAATATTATATTTAACTAGGTATATTATTTTAATAGCATGTCTACTACCTACAGGTATATAATTATTCTTCAACCATTGGCCGTTATTTTTTGTTTTCATTAATAAAATTTTTTTTTGACTTGTTTTATATACATTATATATACAAATAATAAGTAAATTTACTTAATAATAATTTTTTTCTTAGGCTTCTAGGTCATGTGGAGGACTTTTATCAGTTTAGCTTTAGCACATACATTAAGTTTTTCCATCTTTTTCGATCATCCGCGTCTTCAATTCCCATCGTGCTTAGACTTTCCAAATTTTCATTCATTCTATCTTTCCATTTAGTTTATTTGCCAAGACTTTATGTATTAACTTATAATTTGCTATTCACCATAGTATTATAGTTTTCAAATAGTTTTGTATGTTTTTGATTTCTTCATTTTTTTATAAGTATAAGTATAAGTCTACAAGTATATCTTAAAATTTGTCTCCCTCTTATAAGGAGTTTTAACTCATCACCATTCATTGTTGCTATAGTCCATATTCTACAGGCATACATAATGATAGAATGTTAATTTGCTATATAAAGCTTATAATAATTATTATATATTATACATTATAATTATAAACGAATAAGCCTATATGACGTGGTAAAGGATTTCAATAATGACACAGAAAGATCACGTGAACGAGTGGTTGTGAATTTTATTAACGTAAGTTGGAGCAGTCTGTTAAATGCTAAGTATACTTCTAGGTCATGTGCGTCGTATGGTTTAAGTCTAGCCTTGAATTGGTTAGGATGAATTAAAATGTGGTCTTGAATTGGGCTAAAACAGTTTTGTTATAATAATGGGTGATTCTGGAATAAAGTCTAGAATATAGGATACTTGTTTTTTATAATAATATATATATAAATTATAAATAGATATATATGTTAATATGTAAGTCACCAACGTTAAACTATTTATTTTACTGTAATATATATAATTGTCAAATACAAATAACCGATATTGCGT
The DNA here is from genome assembly GCA_009835225.1 of Aphis craccivora. Lineage (NCBI taxonomy): Eukaryota > Metazoa > Arthropoda > Insecta > Hemiptera > Aphididae > Aphis > Aphis craccivora. The sequence continues at coordinate 27,999 of VUJU01000096.1, read as the reverse complement.
TAAAATACTGTGGTTAAAAACGTCTCGGACACTTAATAGTATGGCATATTTATATCATTGGCTAAAATTATCTATCGTGTTCATTATTATAAATATACTAGAATAAGGTTTATAAGATAAAAATATTATTCAGATGTGTATAGTAACGCGTGTGTTTTTCTCAGTGACAGCAGTATTCGTTTTGAGCTAAACTATACATATAGTACTGAAATATTATGACGACGCAATATATTACCAATCAACAAAATGAAAACTTTTATTGAAGTTTAATTATTTTGTTTTTCAAAAACAAATTGAAAATAAAGTAATTTGGAGATATTTTGAGTATTTCTTAAAAAAAAATGTCATGAAAAAAAACAAATGTTGTGAAATCTGCATTTTCATCAGTCTACATAAAAGGATATTTTTTATACTTATGACAAGGTATTTCACATCATATACATTTTCATAAAGTCTTCAGATCAAAAAAATACTCAAATGATTCCAAATTTGCTCTTAATTAGCAAACCACTAGTTTATATTCCCAGAAATTATAAACTTACGTGTGTAGGATACAATACAATATAAAGGGATTTTTTTAATTATTCATATAATTTATTATACATTTTTGAACAAAATAATAATACATGATGATAAAAATATACACTAGTCCAAGTAGGTACTATAGAAGTTTATGTTTAAAATGATCGATAAATATCTTAAATGAACTCTTCCCCCCCAAAAAAAAAAAATATATATAAATAAATAAAGCATCCAGTGATTACCTACGATAAATAACATGTACTATGCAAGATAATATAATATATATTATATAGATGTGCATATGGGAAAAAGTCAGTTACAATAGAGTGTAGCGATTGCCATAAATAATCAAAGACAAAACAATATATTATATTATATATAGACAGTAAGCACATGATATAAGTATATAACCTATATTGTACAATATACACGAGATCGCTGTACGAATCGCACGACAGAGCCATTAGTGATCCGCGAGGTATTCGAATATCAGAATATCATAAAGTATTACATAATAATATACCTATATATATTATTGTAATAAACATCTGAACAAGTCAACTGTTATTACGTTATTATTTGATCGATTCTGAGTGATTGACTTGGTGCAATAAAAATTGTACTTATACCTATGGCAATATTATATTATTTAAAACTTATTTTACCCGAGTTTATGTGTGAAATAAAACTGCTTGGGCATTGGCGATGCTAACTGAAAAACCTGCCAAAACTTCATCTCTGATTCGAAATTAATATTTTACGTTTTAACATGATTATACGCGCTTTTCGATAATGTACGGGTGTGTGATCCAGCCTTTAATAAACATGAAATGCGTTAACAGTGCAGAGCGTTTGTTAATAATATTCAAGGCTAAAAACTCCACGTACATTAACTAAATACCGTCTCCGTGAGCTTGTTAAAAGATAAAAGTACGACAGAAAAATCCTAGGTATAGGTTGAGACCAAACTTACAAACAACATTAAACACACTTTTAATAAAAACATAATATACCTTCAATAATTTTTAGGAAAAACACTATACGGTTAAGTGCATACCTACATTTATTATTTATTTGTTATATTTAGTTATTTCTAAGCACTCGACGTCAACTATCTTATTTGACACCTAAATTTGAAATTAAATAAACTATTTAGTAATAGCTCATAATAATAATAATAATAATAATAAAAAAATGTATCTATATAAAATACGTTACCTATTATTCGTATTTAATAATATAGGTAATCGTATGTTCTATGATGGTAATATTTCAATTTCCACAAGTACTATACTATAGTATTTTTTTCTTTGAAAGTTATGTGACTTGTATATTAAAGTATATGAACGTTAAATACTAAAACTAATAAATATTAAAATAAGACCGAACATCAATTTGATTACATAATCAATAATACATATTGTATTGTATTTAAATTAAATGTCTTATCGCACAATTGCACGCAAAATGTCAAACGTATCTATAAAATATTTTTTTTTTTTTATATAAACGCACATAAATGTATGCTGTAGTTTTACGATCAGTTTTATCGGTATTGATAATAAATAACTATTTTCACATAGTATAGATGTATCTATCTAGATTTAATGTGATAAAAGTGTAGCTAATATCACTATTCGTAAGCCACTTTAAAGAACAGTTATCTAATAATTACAATACTACAAATTGTATATAATAATAATTGTGTAATTGTGTGTACAATGGCATAAGTAGTAACAATTAAATTGTACTATTTTTAATTATATCAGATATAGATGTACCTATATTAAATATTGTATTTTTTAAATATTAAAAATTTAAAAATGTACATTTTGTAATAATGATTTAAACAAAATTAGATAATGCTTTTAAGTTTAAATAATTGTAGGTATGTGATGTTGGGATATCATCAACCGGTGATATCCTCTAAAAAGTGATTTGGCGATACAAATTACAAGTTACAATATGCACACCAACTTAATGAAGAAATCGTGTTTGTAATTTTTTTTATTTTCTCCTATAATAAAATTTATACTTAGATAAAAAGTAAATAGTTATCAAATTTTAATTTGCAATATCATTGATGATTGCTTGCCATGTAAGATGAAAAACGATTTATAATAAAATATACTGTTTTTAAAAAATGATACTTTGAAACTTAAAATTACTGATATACTAATGCCCCCTTAAAAATTTCAGCCTAATAATTAAATGTCCGAGTAAAACTGAGAATGTATTTGGTTAACATAAAATGCCTTACAAATAACATGCACTAAAATGCAATATAAAATATATTTAAATTTTAAATTTGTCAAAGTAAAATTTAAGTTTATTAATTAAAAAGTTGCGTCCTTAAATATGATTTATCATAGACGTGAATAAAACATAAGTTTGATAATAATACGAACAAAAAAAGAAGTAGTAAAATTCGATGAAACCGAAAGGAAATCCAAAAATATATTTATTTCTCGCAGCTACATAATACTATACTATACATATACGTCTAAAATCGGAAATGTGATTTTTTCCTACGTAAAGTGGGTTTTAAGCATATATACCTAATGTTTGACTAGTCAAAAGGTTTTCTTTTTTTTCGATTTTTCTGTCAAAACCACATTTTTTAAATTATTTGCATTTCCACAGTGCCAGCGTACTGTACGCGGTGGCGGTGCCATCAATGGTCGCGCACATTTCTCAGTGTTATCGAAAAAAATCGATTTCATCTGGAAACGAGCATTAGTCAAATAATGTGTTTCTTCGTCAATTCCCTATATGTGAGCGTAATACGTTATATATATATATAGTATAATATGTGTTTTGTGTGCACGCGTGTATGTATTTTATACATTTTTATTTTTTTTTTTGCTCTACATCCCCGAACTGAAGTTTAATAAATGACCGTCGGACCTTTTTTGGCAATAAAAACGCGCGCGAGTATTCGCGCTGAGTTGGCGAGAAGACGGAAGAGAAGGTAGATGAGGAGGAGAAGAAGAAGAAAACGGTTTCAATCATAGTTATGAGCGCGCACGGCAGGGCCCGGCGGACGTGTTATTAAAGGGAACGCGGTCGAGGGGGTGGAAGAAAAGGAAAATTCACTCCGCTCCGCCGCACTACGCAACCGAACGTTTTCCCTCCGATATATCTGGAAAGGAAAAAACTTGTTTTAGCCTTATATAAAAAGCTCTTAAAAGCTTCGAGAAACTGTTTTCACTTTCTCCACCATACCCCGCCGCGTCCGCTGGTTCTGTATATAATAATAATAATGGCTCACACACACATCCGTCCATCAGGGCGGCTGCGGTGGTGGAAAGAGTGTCGGATACTCAGGCGGGAGTGACGAGACGGGGGTTTACGATACGGATTTATGAAGTTTAATTTGAGATGAACAAAAAAAAAAACTGTAAGAAAACGAAAGAAAAAAGGGGAAAGATGGACGACGGCCGTTATTATACGCTGGCGACTATGATGGCGAGATCCAATGGAAATGGGTTTTAACGAGTCATTGTCCCGGGGTCAAGTGTGTGTGTACTGGGAAAAGGAAAAAATAATAATAACGGTTCGAAACAAAATTATTATTATTGTTGTTCCTTTTTTTTTTTTATTCTGAATTCCAATATTGCAAGAGCAGTTGACGGGCAACGGGGGAAAAAAAACAATCAACCGAAACGCGCTTATAATTGCGTTGAAAATAATATTATGTATATATTATACAGTTATTATAATAATATTGGGGTTTTGCAATCGATCAACATATATATTATATAATCGTAAAAATCTATCGATATAATAATACAATTATGAAATATTGAATGACATTTTAATAACGTACTTAATTATGTTTGGTAGTTATTTCTATTCTTATCAATTATCAGTATCAGAGTGTAAGCATGGTATACATTTTTAGAATTAATGAGATTTTTTGATGCTCCATTCCTGACTAAAAGTACATACTTTAAACACCACCAAGTCATATGCTGCAGTGCTGCGATGACAGGAAGTTCCTGCAATCCAATATGGCAATTAGCAATAGTATCTAGATTTCATTCCAAAGTTGCAGGTTAGGTCAGTCCCAAAGTACTATAAAAATATTATTATTTATTAATCCATAGCCTCGTAGTCTTGTGCATAGATTTTGTAGATTTATGTAAATCGGTATGCGTATTATAATTATCATATTACAATATGGTTCACGGTTGTAGCAGAATCAGAACAAAACACGTAACAAACTAATTGAGCATTTATAATTATGATACAACTGATTTACTAATTATGTATAATTGTACACATCGAAATAGGAATTTTCAATTTAGATTTAGCTGAAATAAATGCAGATATAAACGAAATAGTAAGCTGTAGAAAGTTTTGTAAAAGGGAATATTGTGCAGCAGTACAAAATAAAATTTTTAAAATCCTTAACAACCCTCTTTCACTAAACCGAGCCATCTTCGAAGAGAGCACTTGCGTAATTTGCACATTATTCCGTACAATAAATCTTAACCATATTATATTGTAAATCTTTTCAATAATGTTACCATATACTTACTTATGTATAGAAATATAATTAACATTTACCTACTTTTAGTTATTAAATTAATGTAGGTTACAGACCTTTGTTGTCCAAGCATTTTACTAAATATAATTAAACGTAAAAATATAATTTCGTTATTAATAAAGTTTAGAACCAGATTTTTTAATCGTTGTCTTTAGTAACTACACGACATTTTAATTTGTAACCTAAAAAGTTTTTTCAGATCCATAAATGATCTATAATTGTAGTAAATACCGTAAAACTATTGTAAAAGAATATGTTATTAATTTATTTTATTATATATGAACTAACCTTTAGTAATAGATACACTGCCATCGACGTAAAGCTTTCGGATAGGTTTGTGTTGTGTAATTGGTCGTGGTACAGGAGCAACATCGAAATCGGATCATTAATTATAACTAGAGCTCGGATTTATATGTATTTATGAAACCAAAATATGCATTAATGTTACCAAAATATGTACATAAATATGTGCTAAAAAACTAAAAATATGTATTTATAACAATATCTGTCAAGTCGTTGAATGATATTATTACACATATGCGTTTATTATTGCGTCTGCACTCAGTTCGTCGCCAGTGCTCATTCGTCAAGAGAAACATTAACTCAACCCGTCGTTACCAGGTTGACCGCCACGAGTATTTTTCAAGTTACTCATCACTTCCATGATACCTTATTTGGAATCTCACTAAAATCATTTATTTTTAGTGATATCTCGAATAATCAGAGTCTCAATAATCGGTTTTTCATCGGATTTGAAAAGTACAGTGTTGCCGCTTTCAGTAGGTATAACAAGTTTGCAAATATTATAATAAGTTATTTTTTTTATCAAAATTTATTTAAATTGTTAAAACTAAAACCTATACTTATCAATAAATGCAGTGGCGGTGATGACAAATTTTGGTGAGATCCCATTTTGGATCTCATGGCGGTCAACGTGTATTCAACAATAAAATATATTATTATAATATCATGTTCGTTTCTGCAGATGTATAATTAATCGGCGCGACTGAGTAAGTATTAGTATAGTTAACTTCGTTATCTATACATATATCTGTAAAGTGTATATTATGGCGGTCGCACGGACGCGCTTTGCCGAGAAGAGTGGCGCGGGGTCAGGTCAGGATGTCCGGAAATCAAAAATCGACCCGAAAACAACGAAACGGCAGTTCGGGTAGCGTATTAATCACGACTCGGCGAGGGTTTACATTATACATAATACTACTACTATTAATATAATAATAATATCTACAGCGAGAGACGAGTTTTGCGAGCGTGTTTAGTACAGCGGCTAAACAATATCGCGCGTGTATATACGCACTATACATCCATGTAAATATATATATACATAACGTATAGGAAATGACTAAATATCCTGTACGATTTCCGGGACAGACGGAGAGAAAGATATAGTCGAAAAGAGAGAGATGGAGCAAGTAAAGCTCAGAGAGAGTAGAGAGGAGTGTATAATATGACGACGCGGAAAGCGACAGAAACGCAGCGTCCCGTTTTGAACGGGTGTTGCGTATATATATATATATATATATTTACAGTTCACTTAATAAAGGGCTAATAATCACGACAAGTGCCCTCGCCCGCCAGCCTTTGACGCCACCGCCCACGGACGAGTATCCGTCGCGCGCCCGGTTTCTGATGGAATTAGTTTTCGGCATCGTTTTATGGCCGGCGTGAACTCGCGGGCGTTTAAATTTTAAACGCCCGGTCCGGATTAATCACGCGCCGCCGGACCCCAGCGAGCGTTTGCGATCGGAATTCAAATTGGATTTTCGCGAGCCGTTCGTTCGACCACCGCCACCACCCCCGCGATCGCCGACGCCGCCACTGCCACAGTCGATTCGAATAATAAATAATAATAATGTATAATATAATACGATCGGTATATAAATTTGGAAACGAAATAAATAATAACTAAATGCACACGCACAGCGCGCTGCACGCGAGTCCGGTGTATAATTTACACGTTCCGATCCAGTGAGCGCGCGTCGTCTAAACATACGTGCTCTCGTTGTATATATACATATATAGATATTATATCGGTGGCTTAACTCGAGTTTAAAACGTATTGGTGCTAAATTTTATGATGCTCGAACAGCTACGAGAAACTCTGTTCTGTACGCCATCCGAAAATACGCGCGTTGTCAGTATATATTTTAATTTAGAGTATCATGATATTCATGCGCTACTATTAACTAAAAAACAAATTCAATTTATTTATTTAAAACCATATAATATAGCAAGCTGCATAGTCAGAATTAATCGAAAAAAATGTGCTGTACCTCAGTTTATGGACAGGACAAATCGATGTGCTTCGTTTTATGATCTAATTCGACCGAGACGAGCAATCCGCCTGTGACGAATTGTTTATAGCATTCGGTGTATATTATGTTTGCACTGTACTCTACAATTTTCTCGATGTCTCTATAAAAACAATATATTTTGTAAATTCAGTAGATTTTGACCAAAATACAGTCAGTAACAAATATACAATATCAACTCTGTATAGTATATATAACCAAAAAAAAAAAAAATTGTTGATTTTCGAGAGCCATACAAAACTTATGTGTAGTCCACTTAGTTATACCTACCAACCTATAGGGATTGAAAAATAGGACTATTAATACTCTCAAGTCTCAATACACATGTATACAGTTTTTGGTGTCAAATTGTTCAATAAGTTTCAAGTCTATAAGCCCCGTCCATACGTACCTACTCTCATTTATATATTAATATTATATAGGTTGTTAAACTAAACGTTCCAAGTCTATGTGAGTAAATGTGTTCAATATTTTTTCTGTGTGTTTCATATTTTTTCTTTTATATTTTCAATATTTCATATTTTCGATCTTTATACTCTGTGATACTAATGTTGGTGAAACTTTGCTATACTATATTGCTTCTTATCTAATTTTTAATTTTCACATCAATGAAACACTAAATTCATATTTTACTAAACTCTCGGGTTAGGTTATTTTATATTTAAAAACCTCTCAATTATTCTTCTGATTGCATCACTAAAATAGTAACAAAATATTCATTTATGTGAATTTTTTCATTTGTTGAAAATTATTTAACAATTTCGTTAAAATGTGTAGAAAATACCGTAAAATAAAATATAAACATATCGTGTGAGAATTGTATTTATATTTAATTAAAAATAATATTGAGATCCAACAAACAGATCTATATTAGAACATTTTGCATTTTTAATTTCATAATAAATATATTATAGTATTATACAATATTGTTCTGTATAACTATGATCCATAAAATACTTATAATAAAATATCTATTTAAACTTTGTTTATTTAGTTAATACTGTATTACTATAAAATAATAGTAAAAATACAACGAAATATTTATATTTATAATTAAAATTATGTAATAGTCCAAAGTATAAGCACAATTCGATAAACTCATGGATTAATAAACTATATGATTACATGGATATTTTTCCAAAAGTCATCATATAGCTTACAAAATATGAAACTTACTATAATTACTTTATATTGTAAATCAACGTATATCCTTTATAATAGATTTTAAGAAAATTCTGTTTTGTTGGGTTTTTTCTTGCGGTTTTAAAACTATTTTTATTATTTAATATACAACAATAATTGTTAATTGATCATTAAAATAAACATTTTTATTTTTTATACTTTTTTTTTTACTTTTAAAGTGCCTGTCTATATAATAATTAGTTTAAAGTTTTTTATATTTTTTTCTTGTTGAATAAGTGCATAAAGTTTATAATTAGTACAAGTTATGATTATACAATTTATTTATATTTTGTTTTGTAAATATATTTTTTTATTTAAAAGTTATAGCACACTGATAAACATTAATATACTTATAAAATTATTTTTGTAAGGATCTATAATAAAATAATCAATTAATAATTAAGGTGAATAATTTCTATTTAATTTCGATATACCTAATAATGTATAATATATATTAATAGTCAGCGGTAGGTCAGCATTTTGAGGTCAGAAATGATATTGTATAAATATGTATAATAAAGAGAATGGATTCAGAAATAGAGTTTAAATATATATGTCGAGGTGTTGATCGATAGATGACTAGCGTGCGGTCATGGACCAAGAGGGAAAAAACGGGAAAAGTAAAAATAAAAAAGCTACACACATATAACCCTTATGTAAATGCATTCGAGTTACGTCCAATTTGTTATCCCCAAAGCCACTAGCTCCACCGTCACCCTCCTCACTAACTATATACATATACCTTATCTCTGAGCAAACCCCTAACAAAGATAACCCATTTGAAAAACGTCCACGTATCCCTCGTCCTCCATCACCAACCCACCGATCGAAGCGGAGCCACCCTCGTACCCGCGCGCACAGCACGGCCCGGTCTTAAGTGCAATCTCCTCGAATGTGTCTCACACAAGATCCCGGCACCGAATTTACATTGCTTTCCGACTATAAAAATGTCGAGTTCGTTCATATAGCGATTTGTTTTGACTATAGTCGGCTTCGGCGGCGCGATGACGGTACAACTCGCGTAATACTATGACTTCAACGTTTGTCAATTATATACAATATTATAATACTATACGGAAAAAATTCTGCAATCTATTGGTACGAGTATAGCCGAAATATTAGTAAATAAATATCATAAACAAAACCTCATATTACGCCGGTTAATAAATAATAATAATAATAAATTATGTGAGTAGGACCAAATATTTATCGAATATAAACGATGCAAACGATGGCAATCGGACGAAAATTGGTTAAATATGCGCTCTGCACTTATTGGTTATACTCAATTTACATACTTTTTTGCATAGGTACCTAGTTAAAGTTTTGTCGCGATGGCTGTAGGTTTTGGAATTGCGAACACCGCACGTTCAGTGGTTTTTTTTGCGTTTCGTTAAAAATTCGTTTCATTTCTCTATATATGTGTGCACACATATATAAACCGCAATGCGCGCCAGGGATAAGACCGGTGCAGGACACACCGCGTTCGGCTCTTTTGTAAGACGAGGTGTGGCAGGAGGGTCGGGTTAGGTTTCGCTGGCCCGCTGAGCTCGGTTTTTATTTTTTTTTAAGCAGATACACACGCACCGAAAGCAATTGGGGAAAAAGGGATGATTAAGTTTTGATGTATTCCTCTCCGGTCTAAATCTGCGGGTATTTTCCCTCTTTTTTTTTCTTTTCCCTGCTTTTATTTATCGGTGCCCGGTGAACTGCATGTCTGCAGATCTAAATAAGAAAACCGACATTATTGCGCCGCAGTGAATATAATATAATAAACGTACTATATTCTTATCAGCGAGCGCTTTGTTATTATTATACTATACATCAGATTGAGCTGCACCGAATACACACACATGTAAATATACTTAATATAAGATTGCGGATGAATGACCTGTGATTTTTTTAGGGATACATCATGGAAGCTTATATCTACAGGATTAAGCGAAATAACCGACAAAATAAAGATAAAAAAAATATGTAAATAATATACTAATCGTAGAACATAAAAATTTGTAAATATACCTATATTGAAACCGAATAATGAAAATTACAATATTATTCTATGCATTCATATGACCCAAAGATCCAAATTTAATGGTAATAAGAATACACTCATAGTAGTAATTATCATTTTTATAATCTGTAGACATCGTTCTTATTTCTTTATAACATTATAATATGGTGTATTATATCAAGATCGGAACTCGAAAGTCATACAATAAACTTATACGGTTAGAACTTAAACTGGTAGTTTTTAATGCTTTATAATAATGAAGCATTAAAAACATAAATTCATTCTTTAAGTAATTACTACCAGATTTAAAAAAACATAGGCAACAATAATTGTGTATACCATAATAGGTTATAAAAAGTTAAGAATATAAAAACAACACCATTTTATAAATTATAATAAAAAAAGAATATTGTTATGATTTTGACTAAGAATTATTAAACATTTAAAATAGTATGAGCTTTATATTTCAAAATTTAATCAAATACATTAAATCATTACAATTAACATAATTTTTATAGATAATTATAATTTTAAAATTATTTAAAATATTTAAACATAATACACTAGACAGTTTTACCTTCTGCTAGCTCCGCTTATCAATCCATTTATCTAGATTTAGTCATAAAAATCTAAAAAATAATACTTCAATATTCATAAGTATAATTCAGCAATTCATTAATCATCAACTGTAATTTATTATTATTTTTTTTTATATATATATATATTTGTGACCAAAGCAATATTACTGTAGTTACTGAAATAAACCTTCAATATTCTATAATAGATAATATTATATCTTTTATTATATAATATGTGTGTAAATTATAAATTATTTTATAATGCGTTTAATGTATTCATTTATTTTTAAATTTATTTAACTGCTATTTAAGAGTATTTTCTCAACGTAACCGTAGTAACGACACTAATATGCTTAATCTATATTTGACACGGTATATAAATATACAACTGATAAAACATTTCACAAAGTAAAATTGAATAAACTATATAGTTTATCGAGAGTTCGAAGCAAATTCTTGAACGAACGATTAAATAATATGTCAATCTTCGATAATAATTAATACAAAATCCACAGTATATATTATAAATCAATTGGTGGACCTTTAAAATCAGTAAATAATATATTTTATATATTATATCAAAGATTCATTTTGAGTGATTTTTTGCAAAACGATAATTACGAAGAGTATTAGAGTGTCCAAACGTATAATTATATAAGTTATACAGCTGTGATATTTTACGATTTTTCATATCCATAAATTTCATTGGAATTAGAAATAAGTGAAATACATTTTTTTAATACTAATATTTTTAATTAATTTTTTTGTTTTTATATTTTAAACTTAATAATTGTTTATTTTATGATTTTATTACATATTTAGGAAAATGATGGATTTGGACATTGATAATTACCTATATATTATATTTGTTTTAGTGATTTTTTTTTTGTCATAAATAATTCATTATAATTTTATTAATGTGAAGTGTTAGTTTTTCATGAATATTGTTTATAATATTTCTTAAGCACTATACTCACGAAAATCTCAGAAGGGACAAGAATTGAAGACAACGAAGATAGTGATAGGTGGAGAGGAGTAGTTGATACAGCAAAGATCCTAAATGGGCCGTAAAAGCTGGAAAGGAGAAGAAGTATTATACTTTTTAAGTCATATTCATTATAACTTTAGCTATTTTATTTTATAGTCATTTCCATTCAAGTTAAGTTATTTGTGTTAGGTACACTTTTTACGTTTAATTATTTTGAAATTTTGGATATCTTTTAAATATGATTATATATCAAACGTACCACCTCCGCGTATATATTTTCTTATTTCATTAGCATTTAATTGGTATGGATAATCTGTCCGGCAATCAGGTGCATTTCATAGAAGTGTTTTGGGAAGTTTTTCGGGTTTTATATTAAATATTCGTGAAATTCGGCAGACGATAAAATGTAATATTTTAATGTAATCGAATGTCAAACCCGCGTATAATATATAATACGCTGCAAAATTGACGCGCGTACCTCGATGTACATATACATACGGGGGTTACCTACATTCACCCCCTCAGTTAAAACACATATTGTGTAATACATATATACAATATTATAATGTATGTGAATAATGGCGTTCGGTCGGACAGGTCTTTAATAACAATACGACTATAATATAATACGATCTACGGAATAATAATAATATAATGTACGCCATCCACGCACACTGCGCACGCTTGCCGCTCTGACCGGAACGCGTCGGTGACGATGGGAGGAGTAGTTGATCTCGGTCGTGTTTCGCGTTCAAAGTTATCCCGGGCAAAGATTTATGCACGAGCCCCCGAAATTTAAATCACTGCTGTTTTAATGGCATAGGAAAACTATGGGTCAGCTTTTAATATCCTGTACAGGAAACGTCGCTAATTCTCGGCTGGGACCGCCATTTATAAATACGGTTCACCTCCGCCGCTACTTTCGATCGCACATATTCTCTCTCGGCTCCTCGCTCCCGTCCGCTACTCTGTCCCTGTCGAAAACGGAATTCCGGGAGCAATAAATTTGAAGCCGGTTGTCGCGGCGAGTTAATAACATCACATGATATTATTATTGCATGCGTACTGCAGGTGATGATTATATAATACCATTATCGCGGTACACACTCAAGCGAGTACCGATATAGTGTGTAGTCATACATATTGTATTAGTATTGTAGTTATAAAATGGCGTGATAATAAGCGTAAGTATTATACCGTTTTATGATCTGCAAATGAATATTTAATATATTTATTATAAACAAGAGGACTCTGATTCTTGCTCGCTCTACTCACCGACCCACCGACTCCACCGTCATCCGACAATCGCTCCCCCATTTACATCTTCGAAATGTAATGTCTAAAATTTAAAATATTTAAAATATTTATCAACGAAGAAATATGTAGAAGATAAAACGTATAAAACTTTTTTTTATATAATAGAGAAAATCGTATAAGAAAACAGTTTCACGTGGAATATGAGTCCACCCCCATCACTCTTGAAAAATTACTTATCAATAATGGTATAGAGGTTTATACACACATTATATAATATTAAATAGATTATTATATACTCAAATACACTATACATTGATACGCTCTTCTATTGCACATCTCAAGAATATTACTGCTAGGGGAGAAGGTTTCGACACCAGCACTATATTATATTAAGTTAAATGATGATTATAGTTTGTGATTCAAACGGATATCATTACGATGATGAAATTCTATATTTTTTTTTTTTTGGAGCATCAGCGTATATGTGTATAGTGATAACGGACGTGAGATTCAATTTATTTTTTTACCATTTTCTACTATATAAATACTTCAATAGCGCGGGAAATATATTATACGTCCTAATCCGATTATTTAGACTTACAAAATAATGTACGTGATCCCCATCAGTCGTTTAAGAAAAAAAATAAAATAGCAAACTAGGTGATTATTTCGAACAATAAAGTGAGAGCTTCGACCATATAATATGTTTCACTCTCAATAGATAATTATGATTGAAATAATTATTTTTTTCATTTTAAACACACACACACATATATATATATTTAGGGGCACCATGGCTTACATTTATAAAACTATACGTTATTTACTGGTAGTTTTCAACATATATTGGTGTACGAATATTAAACGCCATATATGTATATAACATTTTACAACAATATTAAACATGATCCGATGACGTCAAATGGAATAGATAATGATAATATAAAAATATTAGAGTGACGAAAGATAATATAAAATAATCTACTGAACATTGTGGACTTGGATTTTTTTTTTTTTAACAATAAATATTCCTGCATAAAAATAATGTATAAAAATTTAATGTTTTAAACAAATTTTGGTAAGATACCAAAGAAAAGATAAGAGTAATACGCTTTGTTGAATAAATCATAACAATAAATTATTATGATGATAGAAATCATAGTAATGAACCCTCGCTACAGTAGTGTACCTAAAATGCCTATACAGAGCGCCAGGTTATCATAATTAAATTGTTATTGCTTAATACATGTAAGTGAAAATTAATATATTGTGCAATTTAGCCAGTAAAACATTTACTGAAAAATAAAATTTGTTAATTATAGTCATTTTATATTTGTTTAAGATTTCTTAAGCCAATACTTTAGAAGTCAAAAAGAAACAATAGAATATTTTGTATGGTAAAATAAAGATCAAAATATAATAAAGTAATAATAGTTTGTATAATAAGATTTTGTGAATTGATTATTGACATGTAATAAGTTATAACGGATCTATGATATAGGAAATCTGCATTGAAGCCATAGTGAAGAAAATAAGAAAAGCAATAAGTAACTACTAATTGGTTTAGAAACCAGATCTAATACTGCCTAATTTTCACTTTTCTAGAAGAAAATATTCGTGGTTTAGCCACTTTCGGTACGGTTATAGTAAGGCCCAATCACCTAATGGCCAAATGACATATGGTAGATTCGACATTGTGCAACAAAGACTGAGTGGTATAAACAATGAATCATCTTAGGAATGTACGCCATGTATGGTATATTGTTTTTCGAGAAAAGTCTCCTCTATTCCTGGTGAATACACTCCTACAACTGAACGAATTAAAAAAACAAGCTTTATGGTAAGCTTAGCTGCTTTTCTTAATTTATAGTATTATATTTTGAAAATTGCAAAAATTATTATACATAGATAATAAGATTACACAGAAAGTATAACGATAACGTAATTTTGTATTTGTCGATGTTTAACAGTTATAACAAACACATATATGTATAATATCATATAACTAGAAGTACACCACTGTTACTTAAAGGCGTTAAAATTCCTCGACCTCGCCGACAATTACTAACATTAGTACGATGATATAATGCGACGTAATCGAAAGAACGATTCACTGCCTTGTTATAATATATAGCAATAAAAACAATTATCATTATTATTATTGTTGTAGTATAATTGATTATTTTACACTATATAGCATTACGGATTAACAAAACTGTCACCACGGTCGAGACATTTGTTTGTATTCAAAAACTAAACGTGATTTAATTCAAGTCATATACGGGTCTCGAAATCAGCCCTCGTCAGAGCTATTGCAAGTGACGTCGGCCAGTCATCGTAGGTTCCCTAATAACGAGAGACCCCCTGGGAGAATCCACAATGATGTATAATAAAATATGTACAGTATTATTGTTGTGTATTGAAACTGTTCTACTGTACGGTGTGTGCAGACAATTATAAATTGTAAACTCGTTATTCAATTCGGAAAATATATATATCAATTACATTAATTGCTTTACACTAACAATAGTGCCCACTGTCAAAACGATTTAAAAAATAATTAGTCCAATTTATAATAATAATATCTAATTTTTAGTCCAGTTGAACAACCATTGAGAAAAACGTACGGTGACCGTATAGTTACTCATAACCTATACGTACACATCATAGGTTGGTACGAACTTATTACCACTATATAATATTACACTGTGCATTAGTATTTTTCTTTTGTTATTATGCTCAAGCGGAGATTAAAGACTTGAACATATTATTACGGTATATGCTCGTATATAGCTGGACATCTTAATCCGAAATAATATAATGTTGTTTAGAATACATTCAAAAATCAATTGAGTAGTAATAAAATATTATAATATTATAAACAAATTATAACCCACATTAAACCAGAAATTATTTAATTAGTTGTATTTGTGTTATATATATTAAAATGTATTCTACGTAATTAAAAACAATAATAATAGTTATTTAAAAATCATAAACATATTAAATAAGAATAGATAAAGTAACTGAAAATAATAAATTGCAACATCGAATGTTGTAGGACTGTAATAAAGAAAAAATTGTAAGAATTATTTTTATTCTAAAACGACGAATGTATCAAGTTTAAGACGATTATTTTAAAACGTTATTAAAGTATTTAGAGTAAGTCGTTTATAACATCGTATGCAAACAATATAAGAGAATGTATTTTTTTTCTTTCAATCAAGCTAATAGTTTTTAACAGCACAACCAAAAACGTGTTATCGTTTTCTTTATTTTAGGGATAAAATATTTATATATTATAATTATGCATAGATACAATTACTTTTGTATTAAGCCACATATTGTTACTTAATATATTATAACGATTTCGGGTGTACAAAATGTGATAATAATCGCCATGTCTTTATGTTAAAATATTATTATTATGTTCTACGAAAAAATCACTGTCCGTTTTCGGTGGTCACCCGTGGTGTTTATTTTTTCGTTTGGCAGAAGACGATCATATTATACTATAGCAAAAAAAAAAAAATACAAAAATATGTCATAAAACTGCATCATCATGCCCAGACAAAGTACAGTAAAGTACGTGTACACGCATATTCATGAGCTGTCCGGTCCGTATCTGGTCCCATTTATTTCCTCGTCCGACCGCTCTGCGACGCCATCCACTGCCGCCGTCGTCGTTTTTCACCACTCTTTCCTTTTCCTTTTCTCTTTATTTTTTATTTTTCGCTTCTCTTACAAAATAAACCAATATGTCCTTGCTTTTTGGGCTAATTCAATGCGAATAGACCACGTCCAGACGATAAAACATGTTCCGCATTCTGTTTATACTGTATCATTATATATATATATATATATATATCGAGCGCTCGGTCTCGCTCAGTCTCTTGCTCGACTGGAAATCGTTAGATAAGATGAAATCCTGCTCTCGTTATTTTTCTCCCCGTGACAAATCCAAGTACATACGCACACACATGGACACACATCACTATAACACGCGTTCGAGTATGCAAATCGCAATGCACTGCGTGCTTACAAATCAAGACTTATGACGAACCGTGAGCTAGTGTACATATTACGTATATGTATATTATACATATGGTGCCACTGTTTATTATGAACTCGTAGGTAATAATAAAAAAAATAAAAATAAAAATATTCTACAAGACGTAACACGTCACATGAATGTTACGGAAGGATTTTTCCCCACAACGACGTGTATATTATATAGAGCGAGCCTAATACTGCTGTGAGACGAGAAAAATAAACTTGCGATCGATAGTCATCGGATCAAACAAATTTCGTACGTCTTGAGGTGCCTATTTTATTGTCGTTTTAAAAAGAATCTTATTTTTTCTATTCGATTATTATTGATTGACGATTTGCGATACTTTTAAATAAAATCAACGGCGTCCACTGTAATCTTAGCGTCGGTCGTTTCTATATCATATAGATAAACCCATATACATATTATATATTATATTATATAATATTATTTACGTACGTATAACTATATGTGTTTTCACTCGGTCGCCGAGAAAGTTTACGACCGAGCTCTCGTGCGAGGGGTTGTAGGTATGCTATATTATTGTATTCTGTATATACCTATCTATCTAGTATCTACATACCCTTATACATTGTGTGTGTTTGTGTGTGTGTGTGTGAAACAGAAAGAGTGTGTGTGTACGTGACCCTCCGAGACCACCGATTCCTTTGCTTCTGACGAGAAGAAAGGCTGGACCGCAGCGGCCGTGTATACGGATTTAAATACCTCCCCATTACCCAATCATTCCGTTGTCACACGAAAGAATAAAAAAAAGGTGCTGTACAATATGCATATATTATTTATAACGTACACATTATACAGATAGTCCCGAAAGACCATTCGCTTGTTTCGAGCTCCCCAACGACGTTTTCGGACAAAGTTTTAATGCGTTTCTCGTGAACGGCTGCTGCTGCTACTGCGATACCATACTATATATACATGTATATATGTATATAATATATATTATACACTCGTGTAATTGTCCGAATCAATTTCGTTGATTGAAGATTGGTTGCAGCCGACGACATCGCGGCGAAACGATCGCCCGTAAAAAGACGAGTTTTTTACGACCCTTCGCAGGGCGCGAGTCTCTTCGATATATACATCGCATTATATACCTATATATATATACACTACACCTATTCACCGTGATTACTCCAAAAAGTTTTTTTTTTAATTAACTTCCGATACGAATACTCACCAACCAACAATATATTTCTATTAGTATATTACATATTAATGATTTCAATTCTAAATATTAATAAAATATGAATTCGCGCATTTCACTCCCGAGGATATTAGACGTTTTCATAGTGATAAAAACCGAACACATTTAATGAAAGTACATTTTGTCATTAACATTATCGTCAAATATATTATATTCTAAATTTGATTACTAAACCCTACAGGTGATTGGTACATTGATAAATGTAAAAATACATTATAATTCCAAAATATATCGGAATATAAAATATAAAGATATATCATATTTTCAGAGAATAAATGTCAAAGTTATCGATTTATTATCAAATGAGTCACACTGTTCATGAAAAGTCGAAAATCCTCATATTATTATTTTCAATAGGTATTTATAACATAATATCAGAGTAAGATAAAGTTACTTACAAAAATTCAAACAGAAATATACACATATTGATATTGTTATACTATACAATAATATATACAGTGATAACTGATAAATATAGTATATATACTCCACTCATTATACATAGACGAAAATTAATTCATTTATAAAATGTAGGTATATATTAATAAAGGTATACTCTGATTTTAATTAAATGGATAATTATTATAAATATGATTATATAAAGTAATACAATCAATCTAAGTAAATTTTAATTAATTCATTAGATGAATGTTAAAAATTGTTTTTTTTTTTTTATCCTAATTTGTGTATTAACAGATAATAAATTGGTTTCAATTTAAAAATTAAATTTACTACTATAAAATGATGTTACAGTGCATTAGAGATTGATACGTAAAAACTTATTTTTCTTTCATTTAGATTACCTAACATAAAAATTGTAGCGTTTGGTGCTATTCCGTGTATATAATTAAACATGTTAAGGAAATTCAATTTAATAATAATTATTTTGTTATTTAACTGATTTAATTTTATTCAAATGATTTAGATACTACTTAACATTTTAAATTATAAATGCATGCTTAAAATAGTAATTAACATTTTTCATTAAGCTTCACGACCTCTATTGATGGATAATTTATTTTTCGCGTAGAAAGGACTCATATAGATGAAAAAAAAATATTTTCTTTTTTATAATAAGATTATTATATACGAAATACGAATAATACAGTGCAATCGCGCTACAGCCAGTTCATATTATGAGTACACAACTTATCACATCTATAATAAAATAGTATATAACGTTATTTTCCACATATTTCATAAAATTTTATTATTGTATAACAATAATACTCGGAATTCTCCAACTTAACATTTGAGTAAGTCGGGTGTACCGATAGTATACAAAATGTGTTGAACTATGCAATTATTTTACTCTATTTGATATACGATCACACATAATAATATTTTATATTATTATAAACATAACAGCGCGAGATAGGATCTGTCTTATAACAGTACCTAAACGCGCGTTCGTATTAAAATATATTCCGTTTGTCGTTAGCACGGAAGAATGCGCGCGCTCTAACACACACACATACACATAAATTATAAATACTACATTACTAGATAAACGTGTGACTCTATATTATTATAATATTATGAATACGAATATATAATAATTACACCTTAAACAGGACTTCGTGGTAGAACATTATTGTCTGAACGTTTCTATTGTGGTGTGAATTGTGAACACAAAAATGATAATTTTTCTATTTTTTTATCGTTTCGTACGTCTTCTCTATAACCGCCTCTACTTGGATATAGACTTTTGAACGTACTCGCATACGTTTGAAAAATATTTTGAATATTTACATAAATTAGCAACTATATGATGTTCAAATCGACTTGTTGAATTATTATACGAAACGAGTAAATGGCAATATTTTTTATTATTTAGAGTTTAGATAAACTAAAACGATGATGTTATAATGAATTCCAATAATGATTTAGGATAGGTACCTAATTTTCCTGTTATGTTATGTTATTCAATGGGACAAACACCGAGGAGAGACATCCTGCCATGTGGGGGAATGTGTATAACATATTATAATACATTGTAATTATAAAATATCATGCGTTTTAAAAAAAAATTAAACGTTCTGATGGAAACACAACGGCGGGAATTCGCATCGAACTCGCCGGTTTCCATTATATTATTATTTTCACTTAAAACGATGCACATTATATGATATTTAATTTTCGTCTTGGGAACCATCGACGACGTGCGGACTTATTATTGCCTATACAGTATACACGTTATACATAGTATGATATTGTAACGCTGCACGCCAATAATACGACAATGCGCATTCGACGTATAATACCTACGATATAGGTATATATCGTACAGGTGTATACCCGATCGTGTATCGGTACTTTTTTTCTCTCTATTTAGTTTATTTATTTATTATTATTTTTTTGCCCCTTTAACCGGATGATTTTCATGTCGCGTTTTCGCCGCAGACGCAATAATTTATACAAAGCCGTCTTATGCTCAGGTACGTATATGCAATATCGGCCGACCGCTATAATAATACTACCATCGCTCCAGCAGGTAAACAATATAATATATATATATATATATAGGCACGCTTGTATTCCGCGCCGTGTGCGTATATGAGAATCGTGGCCCATGTCTCCCGAAGCAGCAGCTGTAATATATTTATAACATTCAGTGTTACAATAATCTCTTATTCTTGTGTCGTCGTAAAATGAAGAACTGGCGCAAAAAAAAAAAGTCCCATACGCGAGCATACAAAGGTCAGAGTTTGTCGGAGGGAATCGTGTCTCATATAATATATAATATATACAACGTAGGGTGCCCATACGTAAATATGTATATAAAAAAAAATAATGATAATAATAAAAATAAAAACAAATAGTAATATAATAATAATAATAATAATGAAAAAAAAGCAAAACGAAATGAAATAAGAAATAATGTAAAAAAAAAATAAACGTTTATAAACCGCGCTGGAGTAACATTAAAATATTATGCTCGATACGTGGGTGTTTCGATTGTCTTGTGTTTTTTTTTGCGCACATATCGTGTACGATATATACATGTATTTTTATATAAGTATATGATGTACCTATAAGTAACTCACCGCCATTACATTATATTGTTTGCGTACGCGTTTTTTTCCCTTTTATTTTATTTTCTCTAGACGACTTGCGTAGAGTATACAATAATATGACGATGACAAGTGGAGTGTGTTAAGATCTACTATAATATATAATAAAATATAATATGCTTATGCGTACGTACAAAAACGTGCCAGTTTATTATTAATAGTATTGCTTTTCGTCACAACAGTTTGAGTCTGGTAATATAAACGAGCAAGTAATATGCGAAAGCGGTATCTCCTCGAGTACTATCTAAAAAAAAAAAAGGCTATATTAATACGACATTTACCTATCGGAAAATACACGGAATTTGGATAGATAAATAAATACATTTCACTTCTACGAATTTCGACCACCTTCAAGTAGTACGAGCCGTACTAGAGTGGATACTATATGAGGTGGTATGGGATATGGTCAAACTATAGGCTGTCAAACAATATCGATTTGATTACATTCGGATGATTTAAAGTACTTTTTACAGTTGCGACTTTAAAAGTACTAACTAAAGATTATTTATCGTTAAAATGTTGCTTTTTATTTTATTGCGTTAATAGTACACCTACAATTGAATAACTGAACATTAATCTACACTATTGTAAAATACCTACATAACATACTATTATGTATCATCTATACGGGGTGTAAATTGTTTACAAGTAAACTTAATTCATTATAAAAGTTTTAAAATTACATACGGAATTTAATAATAATATTATGATAAATATATTATAATAAATGGAAATTGTGTGCGTATAAAAGAAATTAAACTCTTAGTTTTTATACTGTTTATTATAGCAGTATAGGTACATTAGCTATATTTCTGTGAATTGGTTCCTTGTATTACGAAAAATAAATTAAATTTACATTTTTAATATTTCATCTATACCTAAAAATATCAAAATAAAAACATTTTTAATCCATTAATATAATTGATATGAATGCATTTTATTTTTTTTATTCCTGGCAGTTCAGTATTAATTTAAAAAGTCGATAAAAAATAAAAAATTGAAGCTAGTTACTTTTTAGCCAAGTAACGATATTGGAAGTCATTGTGAGGAGAATCAAGTCATCGACTTTATAATACGTTATAACTTGTCACCGCTATCCAATACCATTGCAACGAGCCCGAGAAAATTATTTACCTTATGGTCTTCAAGTCATAATAATACGTGTGTCATGATAGAATCAGAATAAATCAAATGCAGTCTAACGGCTTTCCTCTTAAATCAGATGCTGCACAGTGGACTTAATTGATCGAACTTGGAAAGCGTATCATCAGTGTTATGGTTTGCATATTTTCAGTTACTCGAATATTTTTAGTCCAACAGGGTGTGCGTGGTTTCTTGTATATTGGAAACGTCCGGTTACCGCTGGTGTTGGAATTGAGTGCTCAGCTTCTCGAATGGCATTCCGCATCGACGGCAGTATACTTGAATTATTGTTGATCTTACGATTTACCACCATCGTGTGAAAATTAAAGGATTCACTTTGTCGATCAAACCCTATGCAGCAGTTCGATTGTGTAGTCTCGTTTACCCGGCAGAAGCGAAGGAGCATCAAAGGAGACTGAAATAATAACACAATGTCCACCCGTTTAGAGTATGGACAAATAATTTAGTCTGATCATATTTAAATATTTATACATATACTAGTAAAGTATTCTAAGAATAGACTATACTGCACGCGAGAGAGAATAATTCGCGACGAAAATCGACGCGTTCTCTTGCTTGACTGAATAAGAGTAGTGTGACCCGCACACGCAAGTAAAGTTGATGCAAAGGTGTTCTCCAGTCTACAATCAAATGCAGTTAATAAAAATAAATAGGTATGAGACGATGTTTCGTTCTTCCGGGTGCAGTGTTTAGGGATAGTTGGAAAACG
Organism: Aphis craccivora; assembly: GCA_009835225.1. Taxonomy (NCBI): domain Eukaryota; kingdom Metazoa; phylum Arthropoda; class Insecta; order Hemiptera; family Aphididae; genus Aphis; species Aphis craccivora. The sequence goes on along the minus strand of VUJU01000096.1, from coordinate 4,347 downwards.
GGTGAAGGTATCCTATCAATGGATATATACAATAAACTAGGTTAGCTAGTGTTCCATATCCTATTTGGGTATTTAAGTGAAGCTAAAAATAATTTTGGTCATTTTGGAAGCCCGTGGGATGTTATGACATATTTCATCATGCATGTTGATAACAATTTTTGAATCACTCATGTCGTAGAATTATCTTAGTTACATATCGATTGAAATCTTTAACGGATTTCCAATACAGTGGAAGTTAAAATGGCTTAAAATCTTATCACATGTTACAAATCTAGTTTATTGCATACAATATCTGTGATTTTATCATTAACGTGTCTAATAATTTGTATTTGTATTTTTGTTTTATTTTATTTTTAAGCAATCGTCAGTGGTTGTCAAACATCGCGTCGTGGACCGCCGCAAACACGTCACTGTGGTTATTTGTTGGTTTTTAATTTACGATTTATTTGTTTCTAGTGTGATATTATAATATTGTCATTACGTCTGATGATTTTTTTTGTTTTTGTCAAATGTCAAAAACACTGCGTTACCATTATTGAAATCTGCACCTCGGCGCGGACGTGAGTCCCGCGCCCGCTTCGTCGATCAAACACACGTCAAGCAACGGTTCAAAAACACACGTCGGTAAATTAATATCGAGAGGTGCTCGCGAGTGCGTATAACATATCGTCACGACGATTTGTTATAATTTATTACGACGACAGCCACTGCACATGCTCGTAATTAATTACCTATACCGCCGTGTAGTAGGTACGTATATATAAATACTACCGGGTGCCTGTATATACGCGATAACAATAGTAATATTATATACATCGAAATCGGATGAGAAATTACGATTGTTATCGGGCACACTATAAACCTAAAAAGGGCCCCACCCCCGAAAAAAAAAACAATAAAACCAAAAGACGTATATATTGTACCAACGGTAATTAGATACGCGCGACACAGAGCGGAAAAACGAGTGTGGGCGCGCACTGAGTGCATATATATAGACTCTTTTTACGTGTTATTAGTCATCCGCTGTAATAATAATTATACATTATAGTACGTAATATATATTTATACTTATAATCATAAAAAATGAATAATACGTCGTACACACAATATTATATACCGAATATTCGTCTCCACAGCACGTCACATAATCAACGTCGATATAATAATGCCGGAGAGGTAAATCGCGTGTACCTATATCGTTATTCGGGGCGCGGCGGTCACATTTTCGGCCAGTAAAGTTTTCTTTAAAATTTACAATTGCTATAGCTGAACTTGAAATTATTTAAATTAATATTATATCAAACGAGTAACTACTCTGGTTTATATACATTACCAAAACACTAATCGTAAACGAAATTAATCTTACAATATTCATTGGAAATTATTTTATTTTATTATATTTTCGCACATAACTACATTTGCCATACAAGTATCGTATAATTATAAGAAAATTAGTAAAACCTAATCTTAATTTTTTACTATAATTTATTATCACAATTATTTTTATTATATAAGACAAGTATATATAAGTATATATGACTATACATAACGTAATCGGAAATCTTAATTTTTTACATATTCACGAATAAGGCAAGTTTTTCATACAGTTGTTTATCATTATTTTGTTGATTAAAAATCACATTTATAGTTATAATCTTATTTTTTCTTAAAAATTTCCAAGTTCAGTTGTTATATAATTGTTAATTTTAAAGAAAACTATACTAGCCGAAAAGGGTAACGCCCGTTATTCGTTATCCATTATACACGAATGCTGTATGTATACGCGCCGCCGTTACACTGCTTATAAATTATCAATTACAATATTTATCCACATCCTGTATAATTATGTATCCTATAGAGGACGTTTTACCATATTTTTTTGCAGATAAATACATATAATATTATTCTTCCAAAAAGCCGACGAAAAAACAATGAGCTTATTCAAAACCTTTCGATTATTATTTTGTCGAATTGCAACAAAACAGTCATGTACGTTGTCAATTTATTATCATTTAATATTATATTATAATAAATCGGTTACCGAAGTACTGACTGTTGATTTCAAACGATGATACTCGGTCTTCCCCGAGAGCGGTGGTCAGAGAGTACATATATTTAGTGAAGCTATTCATATACATCATAGAGATACGTTAAAAGGATTTCGCTTATGTCTTACATGCATGCCCACGCTACACGAATGACATTTTACACAGATTGAACCATAAACACCGTAAAAATACAATAATCGCGTAGTTTTCTATAAAAAATGCTTCACGACTTTATATCCGATAGTGCTTTAATAACATTATACATTGTTGGCGTCGTGTTATAACCTATACGACAACAGTTGTAAACAATAATGTTTCATGTTTGTCCGCGAGCTTATCAATGTGAAAACTTTTGTAGTGCAAAAAAATGTGCTTTCATATAACATGCTTAAAACCTCAAAATATGATAAAAAAAATATATAAAAGTATATAACAATATCTTCCGCGCAGCCCGGTTCGGATGAAAACGGTATATAAAATCCGGGGTAGGTGCAAATGATAAAACGAAAAAAAAACCGCGTATTGTACAACTCACAAGGCATCTGCAGAGATTATAAAACAGAATACATGGATCAAGCTCATAAAAATTATACTATTATATCATTTGAAATTTAAATTTAAAACTATTAATTTAATTTATTTTAATATATTCACAGAATTAGTTTAATACTCGTACTCGATTACTTAAAGATTAATACGGTGTATTATTGCGATATTGATATCAATACGATTTGACTACTTTTGAAGAAACTTATTATGGATATTAATGGAATTAATCGACCCGTGACTAAAAATTCAACAATTTTCGATGGTTGATTTTGTTTAACTTTGTTTTTATTGACTAATAATACACATATACTATTATTATATTATGCGGACCCATTATATGTAAGTATATTGCAAATTAATTCAATAAAATGAAAGGTTTAAATTAAAAACTATCGACTAATAAACATTATTCATAGTTATTTTTCCCAACTGGTAGGTTATAGTCGTTATAAATATGGGCGGCCACTTTTGACAAACTTCCGCGGTTTAAGCGAGACGGACTAATAAATTAAAGGTGCGCTTCGGTGTTAAGTTTATAATGTCTAAAATACAATATCCGATATCGTATGGAGTTTGTTACATGCGTACCTATACGTTATTTTATTATAATATTATTCAAATGCGAATTATAACGATTGATAAAACAGTTTTAATAGGGCTATTAAAATACGCGCGTTTATTGGAATTAAAATATAAACCTGCGATGGACTTGCGCAAGCTGCGCTACGTAACAGCAGTATGATATACATATAATAATATATATATAATATGTTGATACACAGCTAGTATTATAATGATAAAAAACAAAAAATAAAAACGTGGAGACCGGAGCGGCGGCGGTGGCGGTGGCGTATATAATAATGTCTTGTAACCGGATGTATCCTTTTAATATAATCACCGGTGGCTAAACACACTCATGTTTAATCAATGAGTATGAGTGTATTTGCCTGTACGTGTGTGTGTGTGTGTGTGCTTGTAGAGATGTATACACGCGATACGAGCTCGGTGTGTATGTGTGCGTGTGTACGCCCCACGCCGTATAAAAAACGGCCGTACGCGTCGTGTACGCGAGGCTTAATAATAAAATATGAAAACCGTATTATATTAATATATATTATACGTGGTGTACGATAATAATTGTTCGGAATTAATTTAATTGCGACCGAAATCAGACTACGCCCCGCGGGACGTCACCGCACAAATTAATCAATCCCACCGCGTACACGATTTACGCGTGCACCTTTATTACTATTACTTACACTGTATTGTTGTTGTTGTTGTAATTAATTATGATTATTTCCATCGTCGGGCACCAAGGACGAGCGTCGTTTTACCGGGGCACCGCTACAGTTGAAGCTTCAGACGATAATAATAAATATCGGTACGTTTATTATGTATTATAAATACGACACAACTCACAAACATAGATAATGTATAAGCTTTTATAGTAAATCTACTGGAAAGGTGAATTTATATATAAGTCTTATACCGACGTTTTTTTTTTTTTTTTTTAACAACGTCGTTGACCTTTTTTAATATTTCAACTAATTTATCCAAAAACGTCTTCTGTTTTTAAAAATATACTTTAAATTCTCGAAAATTGTATAAAGCAGTTTTTTATAACTGTTCTTTTTTTATTATATTTAACTTACTTTAAATTGATATCAAGCTTACATTATTAATATAATATTATAATACTGAATTTAAATTTTTCCATTTTTGTAAACTGTTAAAACAAATTCACACGTAC